>VMDO01009346.1:0-77863 GCA_007922755.1 Pedetes capensis | reverse complement strand
TGAATGGTTTCAATGAATGGTTTCTTCCATTCTTTCAGTTGCATGTATTTTTTTTCTCATTATGAAAAAGAAAATCACACTTCCTATCATAGTCTTATAAATTCTATTACTATTCAATATAGCAAATGAAGCTGGTTTCTAAGAAAACAGTATTTCTAGTTTGGTGGAGTTGAATTTCAGCATAGAGATTCTGAGGTCTTGATGATGTGCTTACATACCTTATCTAGAAATCCTGAAATCATCACCTATAAAATATTTTAAGTGAATTCTAAACCATACATATTACTTTCAAGAGAGGATGGTAATGTAAATATTATTATGAACTCATTTAATTAAACAAAAAGAGAAACATCTATTTACTCAGCACTTCTTTCACTGATAGAACTTTTGGCAATGGTATATTTGGCCCTTGCAAAAGTCTAACTAAAGCATTTTTCTTTTCATTAATAAGAAAACTAAAGTGCAAATTGAAGAAGCTTTTTAACTATTCAGTGCCTACAGGAGAATTAAAGTGGGTCAGGAAATGATCTAACATGATGAGTTCATTTTTTGCCTTTGACCAATAGTTAGAAGTCATACCCAATAACCTAGTTCTTGCAGGTTAGAAAACTGGAAAACAAACTTATATGCTGAAAGAGAAATTCATCTGAGATCAAAATCACAAACTGTGAGTTTAACTCTGGCTTCCTGTCTAAGCTACTTCTAGGCATTGGCCAGTTACTTAAACCTCAGATGGCTCATCTATAAAATGGGGATTACAATAATCCCTCACCCTTGTGATGATGCACAGAAAATGAAGCCTTGCTCTCAGTACTTTTTGAAGTTCTTCAGTAAGCAGTAAGGCATTATTCAAACGTGTAGAGATTATCATCTTGAAGAAAACAGTTCTGAGGAAAAACGAATCAAATAGGTTGATAACCAAAAGTGAGAGTTCTGTGGGAGATCATGGAGATGATTTTAATACACATATCACCTCCATTTTATCTATACCAAGGGTCACAAAAAATGAAACAACACTTTTGAAGAAAGACATTACACAAAATAAAAAATTAAAAGTAAATAAAAAATAAAAGTAGAAGAGCAGCATCTATAATTGATTGACAGTGAAGTTACAGAAAATGCTTTCATTCTTGTAAGAACAATTGTCATATATAAATTGGGAATATTTGAAGCAAAAAACTTTTAGGGAAGCAAGATAGGACCTTGTGCACACTTCCGGTGTAACTCTTAATTATGCAAACCCTTTGTCAAGAGTTTCTAAAAATGAGAATATAAGCAAGCAGAGAAACTCCTCCCCAAACCCTTCTTGAAGCACAACTCATTATCAAATCATTGCTTTTGAAAGGTAATAAGGACACTCAGCAAATGCAATCCTCCAATGGGCTATGGGCTGGCTGAGCTACAGTAAGATTCTACTCTGTCAAAACAACGTCAAAGATAGCAAGAAGTACAGTCAACGAAGCAGTTTCTGTGTGACTTCCTATTTCTAAAAGACAATTGTAATAAATTCTAACCTGATTCTCCAATCTTCTTCAAAAACCAATTCAAAACAGGCAGAGAATATTTTTGATTTTTTTTTTTGTTGCTTCATGTAAGGAGGACACAACATTATTTTCAATTTTGAGGTGTTCAACACCTTGTCATGTTGCAAACCTTTCTAAAGTGATCTAAAAATAAACAGGAATAAGCCAGGCTACAGGACACTCCACCCTGGTAATTTAACAGGGGAGGATGCTCAGGTATAAAAAAAAATTAATATATTTCTTAGGATCTTAGATCTACCTACTTTTTTCTCTGGCATGAGGAATGCCAAATGCAGAGCGTGTTTTCATTCATTCTCATTTTCATCTACCAATGCAAAATTTTCCTCCAAGGAGAAAGCACGTATTTGTTTGATTTCTGATAGTAGAAGGCACCTGTGTCATTGTTCCTGTTGCAAGTGAAAGATGTGAAATTCTCTTGCCCACTCTGTGTTTTTCTTCCTCTTACATACACTTCAGCTTCATTTCTCTCATATTTTAAAATGCCCATTAGAGTAATCACTGTTCACCCATGAAATTTGAAATTTAACAACAAGCAGATATTGTATTAAAAATACTTTCAATTGACATCTGATGCCATTAAACTTAAAAGATCCCAACTAGTGAAGGTGGGGTGCTGGGAGAGGAGGGATTGCCCAGAGCCAGAGCACGTACATTAGTCAATGAGAAACAGAGTGCTTTGATGTGTTTTGGCTATCACAAGCCAAGTTGCTATTAATTATAGGTTGCTTTACCTTTCGACACATAATTTACCTTTATTAAACTTAAAATATATATTTTATATTATGATTATACCAGAGCCAGGCTGGCTGATGAGTCTTCTTTTCTCTATTATATGATGACAATAACTACTATTATAAAACCCAAAATATTTTTGAGTGCCAATGATACCTAAAGTATTAACATCTTGGAAATACCTTTAAGAGTAATTTCCAGGAGGTAAAAATGAAACTTTTAGAAAATCATCGCATCCAATCCTATATAATTCCTTTTGTTCACTTGAACTCCATTGAGGCCAGTAGAGATTTTGTTTTCTTTGTTACATAAAACCTAATATTCTACCCTAACTGTAATTATTCTCATTAACATGTATTTGAATTTCACACAGCTTGATTCTACTAGCCCAAATGTATGCAAAACTGGTGAATGAATCCAGTCCTTATTTAAAGCTCTGTAATTTATGCAATTTGGGCATAAGTATTTGTTTGCAAAAAATATTTATTTCCTTTAAGATTTATGGTGAGTACCCACAAGATTTATATCTGAAAAAAAAGTTCAATATCTTCCTGAACTTTTTCGACAGGACAAGGAAAGTGCAAGGCACAGACATGGCAGTGAAAGTTTCCCCAAGCAAAATATGATTGTTTGCATTGAAAATCAAATCTGTGAACTAAATATATTTTTATTTCAATTTACTTCAGTAAGAGGATAAAGGTACAAAAGTTATTTAATTTTCCAATTGAATAATTGACTTTTAAGTTGAATAATGCAAGAAAAGAGGATTTTGGATCTGGTACATATATATATATATATATATGTATATATATATATATACACACACACACATATATATATGGCACAATATTTTGTTTATTTTCATCATTATTAAGTTTGTAACCACTTAATTCATTGAGTGTGATGTGTAAAAAGAAAAAGTAAGCCATCCATCTGTGAGAATTATGCCTGCCATCAGCATAGTGAAATTACCACTGGAAAAGCACAATCCTTTCCCACTTCCCACACCCTTATGTTTATAGCATAAATGTTCTTTAGGATAACACAGTCACTTTAAAGGACACAAATTCTTCTTTTAAAGAAAAGTTAATTTGTTAGATGCTGGTGCTCATTTATCATGGATATAATTCAAATGTGATAATTGCAATTAATTAACATAATTAATGGTTGCACTTGCATTTCAAGAAAGCCAACTACATTGGAATATGTGTAGGACTCAAGAATTGGAAATCCTCAGTTTCCAAAAGCCACTGGGTTATACATTTCTTCCAGCAGTCATCTGCAGAATCAGAGGCATTTGTGGCAATAACAGACAAAAGGATCAGAAGATGAATCTTGCTCACAAGACTTTAGAAAGGAGGATGTGGCTGTCCTGATCTCTGGTATATCAACTCAGACCAAGGATCCAGGACAGCATGCTATGACCTGCCCTAGCAACAAACTTTACTTTACATAGAAGTCACAGACCTTTTTTAAAAGTCCACGTTAAGGCATGATCACAGGAGTAATTTCCACCTCTGAAAACTCCTGCTTCTACAGCTTAATTATTTAGGATCAAATAGACAACTAGATACATTAACCTGACCCTAGACGCCAAATCTGTTACCCTCTTCAAATATTCAATTGACCTTCCAAAGTAAATATTTCCCCCTGACCTCTCTACCACTCATTTTCTCTTAAATTGGTTGCTAATGCTTTGAAAAGTCTCCTGATGGTTTGCAAGCAGCTTTAAAGTAAACAGCTCCTGACTGTATAATTTTAGCCTTATTGAACTGATAGAACCTGAAGCAGGTAAAAGGTCCAGCGGACTCAGCAGCATGTTAATCATGCCAATATGGTTTGCTCAAAGACATGTTAGATCTCTGCAGCAGGTTTACAAATCTGCAGCTTCTCTATTAGCAGAGTGCTTTTCTTTTGTTTGCTTCTTTTTTTCCCTTGCAGTACTTGCTTTGAAAGAGTGAGACCAGAGTAAATGGAGTATATCAGCACCCTAAGCAGAATGAGGATTAATTCGAAACATAAAAATATAGGTCACAGCAATTTTCATGGCATAAGTATTACTGACTACATCACTTACACGCAGATAATTTTGGAAAAACTATCAGCAACAAGAAGTGCTTAAGTGGACAGCAAACACAGCAAACACATCTTGTCTTAACAAGGTACTTTGGGTTCCATTTACAATCTGTTAAGCTTAACATCACTCAACTATATTGCTTGGCTTAAAAAAATAATGTAAATGAGCTAGAAGTGGAACAGTTGCTTTGCTTTTTTTTTTTCTTTAAATTAGGTGGTAGGGCACAGAAAGGGAGGAAAGAATACCTAAAAGCCAGCTGTATTACTTTAGTATATATAAGAAAGAAAGAGGAAAAAAGAGAACATGATTAGGTTTACGACATTAGTGGCCCACTCTAAAAGAATGCCTTCATGAAGCAAACCAACACACCCCATATGAATCCATTCCAATTTCAAGGAGTCGCAATGGTGGTAATGTGGAGAGGAATGCATTTACTCCATTTGTAAACAGACATTTTCCTACATGTGAGTACGTAATCCCGCTGATATTAATGGGAATGACACACAGGCAGTGAGGAGAGAATAGCCCCTTTTGTTTGTTCTCACTCACATTACCCCAGAGTCCATTTTACAACTTCAACTTAAAGCTGGTTGAAAACACACCCTGTGGGTTGATAATGGAAAAATGAGATTAACCAAACGAACAAACAGCCATGAGTCTTTCTGTGATGTGGAAAGCCCCACAATGTAAGGGAAAAGGATCCCAGTTTTACCTTTTCTTTGAATTATTTCTTTTTCCTCCATTACCCGCTCTATTTAAAAATCTCTTCATGCTTGTAAAATTCCCTTTCCTGGTTCATGTAAAAGAGTAATAAAATCATTATAGTTTTCCTTCACCAAAAGGCACTTTAGAGACTAATCTTAATTTAGATCCAGACACTGCTAAGTCAAATACATCAGTGTTGGGAAAACGAATTAGAAGCGAGGTCATTTTTCTTACTAATTTTTTTTAAAAGGTGTTGCAGATTGAATATGCCTTAGGAATCATTCCTTAATGCTATGGCTACATTACAAAGTCATCATTCTCCCAGTTTGACACTTGGATTTTCAGTGGTGCTTTTTCTTAAGGAATCTATAATAGGAATTATTACTATTATTTTTTTACTTACTGTTTCCTAATAAGGCTGAGATTCATTTACTGAAGTGGGAAAAAAAAATCAAGTTTTCAAAATTACTACTCTAAAGACTCATCTCCTCCCAGGTAGATAGAACTCTGAAATGCACAGTTTTAAAAGCAACTTTCAGAAAATATTTTCATACAGTCAACATTATCTTACAGAAATACCTAGCCTAAAATGAGTCTGTCAAGTTGCACCACTTTTTGTGTGTTTTATTTACGCCTTCCTCCGTACCTCAGGGGAGTAATCTGTTTGTTTCTAGGTTTTAATTCTAAGGAAAAAACTGACAAGATCCCAACTGAGGAGCACAACCTTCATTTGCAGGTGAAAAAAGAAAAGGAAATGCACTTTCAATCACTAAAAACCTGTCATTTTGTGAACACACAAAGAATTTAATGAAATTAAAATTCTTTTATTTTCGTTTTTATATCTATAAAGCTCCACAAGAACTGAAAGTCACAAATGCCAGTTAACTCCGGGAAAAAGAGAAGGAAAGCACTTCTAAAGAGCTGTACATAATGCAAAGGAAGATAAGAACCTTGAAACTAAGCTGTTGATTTAATCTATTAACTGAGTCCATTGTGATAGCCTGTTGACTGTTGATGTTCTCAGTATTCTGTTGCTTGATGTTGAACATTGTTGATGTTCTCAGTATTCTAATGCTTGTGTTCTTCTCCTTCTCCTTCCTCTTCTTTCTCTCTCCATCTCCTCTTCTATCCCTCCTGCTCTTAAATGATAAAGCAGCCCTGGGATTGCTTTGGAGCATTCATAAACCAGCAGTGATGGGGATCGCCTAACATCTTCGGATGCAGCACTGTGCAAATTCTTTGTTTATGAACCAATGATTTTATAGTCTACTAGGTCAACCACTTTGGAGGCACTTGTCATCACTCTGACTACATGGTAGGAAAAATTGCCAAGTGTGCTTCACTACTTTTCAGATGTGCTTGTCATGAACAAAATATGTGATTAAGCTTCATTTTGTCCAAAAGAATTTTATTTGACTCTTTACATGAGAACAGAAAGAATTTTATTTGGTTCTTTACTTGGGAACAGAGAGAGACAGAAAAAGATATCAAGTCTTACTTACTCTTTTGCTTTTTAATCCCCAATGTCTGGAATTATGTGACCATAAATAATATATGGATTACACTGGCTAAAGTTATATTTTTAGAGGCACTTTTTTAATTTTTAAAGGAATATTACTGTTTTCCTATGGAATGCAAACCACTTTCACAGAGGCATTATCACTATGATATAGGAGGTATTATTTAATTTTCTATATTTTAAACATGGCTATAGTACATTGTAGAGCTGGGATTTAGCTCAGTTGGTAGAACACCACTCTGCAGTCTCTGAGGTCCTGGGTTCCGATTCCCAGCAGCACAAAAGTGGGGGAAGGACGTGGCAACCCACTCCCAAGGCAATCCTGAAACTATCAGCCACTGAAAACCCTGTGAGGGTCACGATGAGTAGGATACAACTCCATGGCACCTAACAACAGCAATATCAATGCTACATTGTACTTTCCAAATGATATGGGTGAATAAAAAATTCAGTGAATGATTAAATTAAAAAATATTACAGCAAAAGCCACATTACATTAATCTCCCTCAAAATACTGCCATCCCCCAACTCCCAGCTTCGAACACACTCATACCACCATTCTTGCCACTTTCTGAAGCGGTCCTGGAAGTCCTCTTTTGTGTCTTAGTTTCATCCTCCATCCTGCAATGATCTGTGTCACATGTTGCTTCTGGTATGACAATTTTTGTCAAATAAATCATTAGAGCTCATCTTCATGCTCCCTTTTCACCAGATCTGGCACTGTGTGGCTTCTGGTTCTTCCCCAATATCAAAATGACCATGAAAGGTAAACATTTTGAATAGATTCAGTACATTGAGGCTGACATGACCTTGCAACTAAAGATATTCATGAAAGAGAACTTCAAGAATTTCTACAGAAAGTGACAGGCATAATAGGGTAAGTGTGTTTTAAGCCAGGGGGACTATTTTCTGGGGAATTAATGGCAGTGTTTCCTTTACTGAAATAATTTTTTTAAATTTAAACATTCACCATATATTTTTTATCACGTCTTGTATGGCTGCAACAATAACTTTTACCCCATATTACCATTTTGCAACGTGACTTTAACACTCCACCCATTAAGAAATGGAATAAATCCTTTCTGCTATTGAATATGAATGGGCTTCTGTGATAATTTTGGCCAATTAGCTTATGCCAGAAGTAATCTTATGTGACTTCTGCATGTAATAATTACAAAAGACTTCAGCTACAATGTAAGCAATCCAAGTATCCCAAAGCCTCCATGCATAAAAGTCCTAACTAACACATATGAAGGGACCACGTGAAAGTCGCATGAAGAGAAAAGTATGCCTATGTAAATTATATAATATAGTTAGTGCATATACATAATAAGTGTGATTGCAAAGAAAATAAACACTAAAAACCACATAATGTTAAACGTTTTTGTGGGGCCACATTACTAACTGTCCTGGCTTGTAGGCCACAGGTTGGACATGCCAGAGGATCTAGCCACTGTTTTCCAGGTTTCTCAGCCAATGTCTAACTGCAACCACAAGAGAAACTTTGAAAAAGGCCTACCCAGTTGAGAGTCCAGCCTGAATCCTTGAGCCACAAAAGCCATAAGAGTTGTTCATTTAAACCACCAAATTCTTGTATGATTTGTTGCACAGAATTAGAAAAACATAGCAATGGTAAATGCTTTCATAATTAGACCTTATAATTTTAGAACATGTTTAGAAACATATATAGGCAGAAAAATATTTATTTTTTGCTTTGTAGTTACTCTTTATTTTTTAAAGAATATTGCCATTGGATAGACCTCGCCCTAAATGAATCTGAACTCAATCAATAAATATTTATTATACATTTAAGGCATCTTTCTATTTAGTGTTCTATATATGACAATAGGAGCTCCTTGAAGGTAAATGATCTATATATATTTAAGTAGAATAAGTCTTCTCAATAAAATAATTTTATTTTAACTAGATACAGTAAAAGGATTTTCTACAATATATTGCAATATTCATTATCATATGGAAGTAGAGTAAGCCAACAGTCAATTTAGTTTTTTTTGGTTTGTGTGTGTGTGGTACTTGGGGGTTGAATCCAGGGCCTTGCAGATACTCTGCAAGTGCTGTACCCTCAGCCATTTTTCAGTTTTTATTTTGAGTCTAGTTCTGACTAAATTATGCAGGCTACTTCTGGCCTCTAGCTGGTGATCCTCTTACCTCTGCCTCCTGATTCTCTGGGATTACAGGCTTGTGCCACTGTGCCCAGCTCAATTTAATTTTTAATGGTCCATTAAGGTCCTATTGTGAAGGATATGAGAGCTGGATACTTTTACACTTAAGGGCCCAGAATGCTGGTGTGCATCAACTAATATGAATTAGTATTGGCTAAGGCTATTGTCATGTAGCATCCTTTGTCAGTTTCAACCCACGGCCCTAGACATAATCCCACTCAGAATTTGCTTCTTTCTATGCTCCAGAAAGAAAATAAGTCAGATATTCAGTCTCACTAAACAGAAGCAGATTTAATTGGCTCTATAGCTCCTCTACACCAGTGATTTCCAAAGATACTGTGTGCCTTCTGAGCTTTTCTGTGTTGGTTGAAACTGTTGAAAAATCACCTAATAAATGGTGTTTTACTATCCTAAGAATCCCACTCTCCCAAGTTTGGACAGAATAATATTCATCTACTTGAATAAAGGTGTTATTAAAATTTTTCTAAAAGACTATTCTGCAAATGGTTGTCAAATTTCTGATTGAACAGTTCAAATATGTGAAGATAGTTAAATATTCTGTGTCTTGAGCTTAATAATCTTAGTACTTTCCAAAGATCCTCATATCATGCTCCAATTCTTATCATTTCATTCTTACATAATGCCTTTGCAAATTTGCCCAGCCTTACTTTTCTATGTCCCCACCTAACTCCACAGCTTTCCCAGCAATCCTCATAAAAGCTATCTTTTCCAGATCCAATCCTACTGGACCCATGGAGACTCTGGCTTCGGCAGGCTGCCTAGAAAGGTCTCATAATACAACCCAGAAGAGTTAAGAATAACACACCATAGGACAATCTAACCAATAAGAGGCAAAAGTGGGAAGAAACTGCCTTTCATTCCTTTTGACCTCAGGATTTCCTGTATGATAAGCAACTGAGCATGGTTTTTTGGAGCTATGCTCCAAACAACAACAAAAAAGTATACAATCTAGTAGCCAAGTTGTGAAATTAACTACCCCTTGTCACCATCTCTCAGAGACCCATCCTTGTACCTGTTGTTGTTGTTGTTGTTGTTGTTAGGTGTTAGGTGTTAGTCAGTATTCGACTCATAGTGACACTCATAGGGTTTTCAATGGCTGAGTGCTTCGGGATTGCCTTGGGAGTGGATTGCCAGGTCCATCTCCATCCTTGTACTTAGGAGTCCAATTTTTCAGGGAAGGTATGTCCTCCACAGGGACATAGGAAAGGTTCTATTAAAGCAGACATTGAGACTACCACATGGCTGCTCTTTATACTTCATACCAGTGGACCAGTAGACACAGAGAGGAAATTCTATATTGGCTGACATAACCAATTTTATCAGGTGGAATTAGGTTTACTACCACATAGAGGACATCACAGATTGTGTCTGGAACCTAGAATGTTTGCTATGGAAATTCTTACTTCCAGGATCAAAAAGAATTACAAATGGGCAAATGAAGCCCTCTGGAAAATGAATGTTTGTACTCCACCCATCAAGCTACCTCGTTGTTGTTGTTGTTAGGTGTCATTGAGTCCAACTCATAGTGCCCCTGTGTATGACAGAATGAAACACTCCTGGACACTGTGCCATGCCTGACACTACATCAGTGCTTCTCTGCTAGTCATAGGGTTTTCAATGGCAGATTGTTTCTAGATTGCTTCAGCAGTGGATTGCCACATCTTCTCTCATTTTTTCAGTGCTGGGGATTGAACCCAGGGACTCAGAGAGCGAAGAGCAGCACTCTACCAACTGAGCTAAACCCTAGCCCCTCAAGCTATCTAGATCAGTTAAAATATTAGCTGAAAGAGAAGAAATCTAGAAAGGGTAAGAAAAGAGGATGATGATAAGTATTAGCAGTCCAGTAGCAAAGGAGTATAGCTTGGTATTTTAGGAATGTTTCAAAGAGATTGACACTTGTTACCATCTTCCTGGAATATCCTTGCACTTGCGATCTCACAAGTGAGAGTATCTAGTTCTTATATGGGATATACTTATCTAGGTAGTAGACTATATTGAATTAGTTTACAGGCCTTCCTGGTCTGACTTCTTAAGGACTATTCCCTGGGACATGGATAGTTGTTTAATGGAGAATCCTGTCCATTGTCACTGTTGGTTCAACTCTTAAGATTTCCAGCTCTTTCACCTTTTCCAAAAAGCATGGGCCTCAAGAAGGTTTACACTGTATTCAGCAGCTCCAGGGCCCATGGCCAAAGCAACCGGATCTTTGGAATCTCTAGTCTCCTCCATGGCTGCCCAGAGGATATGGTAAATTCAAGCTGAAAATACAGGACACTTCATGGTTTTGTAAGATAGCTGTTAACCCAATACAGACAAGATGGGAAAGACCCCACAGTCAGGTCACTGCTTATCTACCCCACAGATTACTCCATACTTCTCTGGAGACATCTCAAATGACTGAATAACTGACTGTTCTTCTTATGAGACATTGAACAGCTGGGTAAAATATCATCTTTGTATTTTCTTTCCATTTATTTTCCTGCCTCATTCTTATTTTCCATGAGTCTTGTTGTCTGGGGATTTAAAAACCCAAAAGAAATTAACATATTTTCTGGGGAACCATGCTAAGATCATTGCTCTTTGAATAATCTAGTCTATCAATGTTCTTATTGGAAAACATATAGAGTAGACTTATGACCTCTTTCTTTCTAGACAACATATATCTACTAACAAAATTTTAAACCATGACTTCACTATCTATATCACAACTTCTCAAACAACTTTGGTAAAAATAAAACCTCATTTTCATATATGCTTATATATTTCTATTCTTCCTTATATTTACAAATATACCACAGTTGAATATCCTCATCTTAAACTTAATCTACCATTCTAGACTCTATGGTCTCTTTAGAATTTTATCTTCTAAAAGTTTAGGTTGCTTTCCTACAACAATGTCAACTAAACATACAAAAAATGCAAACACACAAGGCAATGCTCTTAGATAAATGATTAATAAAATTTATTGGATGGGATAGAACTGAATACAGGCTCCTTTGAAATACCAATAGGGCTGGATTTTAGCTCAGTTGATTGAGTGTTGTTCTGCACCATCTGAAGACCCAGGTTCGATCCCCAGCACTGCTAAAATTGGGAAGGACATGGTAATCTGCTCCTGAAGCAATCCTGAAACAATCAGCCACTGAAAACCCTGTGAGGGTCACTATGAGTTTGACCTAACAATAGCAGCAACATGAAATGCCAAAGTAGACTGCCTTAAAGATTGATAATTGACTGTTGTTAAGCAGCACACTGAATGCAGTGGTTTAAACATTTATGAGTCATCCACATGAATTATTATCTACTTTGTAAGGATTTTTGTTATTGTTGTTGTGAGGTACCATTGAGGGAAGTCTGACTCATAGTAACCCTGTGTACCACAGAACAAATCACTCCTCAACTCTGTGCCATGCCCAGCACTGTTAGAGCTTCTTTGCTATTCATAGGGTTTTCAATGGCTATTATTTCAGGAGTGGGCTGCTGGATCCTTCTCCCAAGCCTACAGCACCCAGTATTCCTAGGTGGTCTCCCATCTGAGGACTAACTTGGCCTGACCCTCCTTAGCTTCTGCGATCAGATGAGATCAGACACCATGGCAATATGGCTGTAGACTAAGGATTCTTATTTTATAATAAACTTTCTTATCACAGACTATATCTTTAGAAAAGATTATGGATATTTTTTTCTATTTGATGCAGAGGAGTACTTGAGAATTGAATTATGACTGATAATTTATTTTAAAGCCAAATCAATCCCTTAGGAAAGCTTGAAAAATGTTTTAAAATATCCTAATCAATTTAATATCTTAAAATGTGGATACTTTTTGACTCAGTAATTCTACTTCTAAGAAAGTTACCCTAAGGAAATAACTATGGATGTGTGTAAAATATACTTATGCAGATTTCTTTATAGAAGTACAAATGAAAAATGTTAAGAAGTTTAGCTAAACGAAGTAAGGCAAACCTGAAAGTTGGAATACAATTACTCATTAAAAACATGTCTAAGCTGGATACTATGATGTATGCCTGTAATCCCAGCTATTCAGAAGGCTGAGGCAAGAAAATCATAGGTTTGAGCCCAGAGGTAGCCTGCACATTGAGACTCTGTCTAAAAAAAAAAAAAAAAAAAAAAAAAAAAAAAATATATATATATATATATATATATATATATATATATATATATATATATTTGGAGCTAAGCATGCAACTCAATGATGAACACTTGCCTAGCTTGCACTAGACCCTGGGTTCAACCTCTAGTACTAGAAAAAAAAAAGGTTCTACCAGTATTTGTTGTTGGTAGTGTTAGGTGCCATCAAGTTGGGTCTGACTCATAGCCACCCTGTGTACAGCAGATCGAAACACTCCCAGATTCTGTGCCAGGCACACAATCTTGTTTATCTTTAAGCCCACTGTTGCAGTCACTGTATCAATCCATCTAGTGAAGGTTTTCCTTTTTTTGTTGTTGATTTTCCACTCTCTCAAACATGATGTCCTCCAGGGATTGGTCCTTCCTGCTTACATGTCCAAAATACGTAAGACTCAGTAGAGCCATCTTTGCTTCCAAGGAGCATTCTGGTTGCACTTCTTCTAAGACAGATCTGTTGGTTCTTTTAGCAGTCCATGGTATATTCAGTCTTCATCTCCAGCACCATAACTCAAAAGCATCAATTCTTCTCCTGTCTCCCTTGTTCAGTGCCCAACTTTCACAACCATATGATGTGGCTGAAAATAGCATGGCATGAGTCAGGTGCCCCTTCATCCTCAATGTGACATCTTTACTTTTCAATATTTTAAAGAGATCTTTTGCCACAGGTCTTCCCAAAGTAATGCCTCTTCTGATTTCTTCTGCTTCCATGGGTGTTGATTTTAGAACCAGTATTTAGTGACATGAAAAAAAACCCACTCATATTAAGTGAATAAGTAACTAGATCTCTCTATTTCCACTTGGGTAAACATGGCATTTGGTGAAGGCAGCAGAAATCATTGATTGTTAGAAGATTAAAGAACTGCATTTATTATTCTATGGCTAAGGATAGTTTCATGCTGCTACCAAATGTCCTCTGTCTACCAAAGTGCCAGGTTAAGTGGTTCATACATAAATACACAGTGGGAAATAAACAACTAATAAAATAAGTATAAGTAAACCAGTGGCCCTGAGGCTAGGAGACTGAACAGCTTATGGGTTTTATTGTTGTTGTTGTTGTTGTTGTTATTATTATTATTATTATTGTGTTTGTTTTAGGTTAGTCATGTGAGGCTATTTAAGCATATTTGGAATTTGTGTATAGTTTTTAGAATGCAAGACATCAATTACAGTACTAGAAAGAATTGTGTTTGGAAAGGTAGATCTATACTAAGAGGCAGCCCAATAGCACACTTAATTTGGTGCCTACAGAATATGGGATGGCCAGGTAATGAATGAGAAGCCAAAGACTTTGCACCTGAAGGGACAGTGAGAGAGAGAGAGAGAGAGAGAGAGAGAGAGAGAGAGAGAGAGAGAGAGAGAGAGAGAGAGAGTGTGTGTGTGTTGGGGCTGGGGGAGTTCAATTTTCTCTCCTTACCGTCTCACCTGTGTTCAGCCACCATGTACAGCCTTTCCTTTCTGGATCACTTTTCTTGTGTGTTATATTCTGGCTGAGGAATTCTGATTGTGGGATACAATTTAGTAAAAATGGAAACAAATGTTCAACTTGTGGGGATTAAACCATAATGACTGGCAAGGCTTTGCATTTAAAATATTTTTAAATTAAAAAACCATCACAGCATAACATAATGAACCAAGTGCTCAAATCAAAAAGGTACAGCTCAATGTTTTTTCCCAGCTTAAACAAATATGGATAATGAGAACTTAAATCAAGAAAGTGAACATCACCAGCCCCTGTAAGCCCACTGCCTTTGCTCACTTTCAGTCACTATCTTACTCTCACTAAGTGGAATCACTTTTCTGACATCTAACAGCAAACATCTACTTTTGAATCTTTCTGTACTTTGTGTTTATGGAACAATATTGTGTGTTCTGTGTGTGTGTGTGTGTGTGTGTGTGTGTGTGTGTGTGTGTGTGTCTAGATTTTTTCACCCAACCTTACATTTTTGAGATTCACCTATACTACTGTAGTAGCTGCGATTCATTCATTCATTCTCCTTGATATGTTTTTGAGGAATATATCTAACTTTATTTAGCAACTATTCTGTTGAAGACTACTGAAGTATTTTTCACTTGGGGATATTGTAAAGAGTTCCATCAGAACATGTTTCTTCAGTGGATATATGTATATATTCCTCTTGGCTACATATCTACTAGAACAACTACAGTGTTAAAGGGTAGCCTTGTGTTTTGTTTTAGTAGGATATTGAGCTAGCCCAGATTATGATGTTTTTTTTCTCAGCAGATTTGCATTTTAATAATCATTTTTTATCTTAAAGTTTCTTTAAGATCTCTAAAGTCATGGTAAATCTCTAATTGTAGAATTAAATTGCCAAGGAGATATTTTGGGAGTTAAGGAAATTTAAACTTCATGGTGACCATCTGAAGCCACATTAGCTTTGCCTACAGTTAATTTTGTGTGGCACAGAGAAGACTAAAATATTTTTGTTAGTTTATATTAATGCAGAATTGTTTCCTTTCTGAAAATAACTAAAAAATTCTAATAAGATCTTAACCAGGTTGGTCACAGTATAATAGAGCAGACATTTCTTATTACATTGTTGGTTTGAAATCCATAGGTATTTTTTTGTTGTTGTTTGTTTGCTTGCTTCACTTATGACTTAGCTTTTGTTTAAATATATAGAAAAAAATATATGAGGTAATATTAGGACTAAAGAAACAGCCCGAGTAAACTATGTTACCTTTGAAAACCCTACTATACTGAAAGATACCAAAAGCTGTAAATTGTCCAAATATTCCTGCTACAAAAGGTGATATAACAAATCCTTTTGTGGTCATTGGACTATGGCAAACAAAAGCCTCTTACTAGACCATACATATAATGAGGAAGGGCTATAAGGAACTGGAGGTAGCCTATTGCCTCATCTTCCACTAA
Organism: Pedetes capensis; assembly: GCA_007922755.1. Classification (NCBI taxonomy): domain Eukaryota; kingdom Metazoa; phylum Chordata; class Mammalia; order Rodentia; family Pedetidae; genus Pedetes; species Pedetes capensis. The sequence continues at coordinate 62,040 of VMDO01009346.1, read as the reverse complement.
TTATATTTTTAAAAGATGATCATATTGCTATAGGTGAGAATTCATTTGTTGTTTTTCTTGTTGTTGGGTGCCATCAAGTCAGATTTGACTCATAGTGACTTTATGTATGTACAACAGAACAAAACACTACCTGACACTGTGCCATGCACATGATCTTTTTATGTTTGAGCTCATTGTTGCAGTCACTATGTTTTTTTCTCATTTTGAATTGTGCCACATCAGCAAAAGTAGGTCCCTGGTGGCTTTACTCCATTTCTATCATTAAGGTTGATTCTACTCTGAGGAGGAAACTCTTCCCTAGTCATTTCTTGAATGCCTTCCAGACTCGGGGGCTCATTTTCTGGCACTACATTTGGTAGTACTTCTCTGTTATTCATAGGGTTTTCAATGGCTAATTGTTTCAGGAGTGGGTGGCTGGGTCCTTCTCCTTAGTCTGTCTTAGTCTGGAAGCCCAGCTAAAACTTGTGCACCATGGGTGGTTCCTGTTGGTGTCCTACATACTGGTGGTATAGCTTTCAGCATCACAGCAGCACACAAGCCCCACAGCTCAACAAGCTGATAGACACGTTGGGGGAGAACTCATTTACAGTAACTAAAAGGAGGGGAAAACTTTGTTAGGGAGACTCCTTTCTATAAATGTGGCCCTAAATATCTCACCTTAGTCTTTGATTCATCTATGTTGCCAAAACACCTTGGAACTGGGTTTGGGGACCTAAGAATTATGGTAAATTAATTTTTTTGAATGAATAAATACTAGAACAAAAAAGAGCAGAGGTAAAAGTTTGAAGCAGAGTAACATTGTTCCCTCTTTTAAAATGACTTATAAGACAGATTCAATTCAATTTATACTTAAAGTTAACAATATTCCTATTCTGCATTTTCTGATACTATTGGTATCACTAGAAAAATACATTCTTACCTGATGAAGTAATAATGTAACCTATAAGTAGAATAAGGAATTGGATTCAGAAACACTAACTTAAATTCTTGTGTAAAATTTAAAAGGTAAAATAACTATCAGATTCACACAAAAAAAAACCATGTAGAATTTGTTAGGTGCCATGGAGTCAGGTCTGATTCATACTGACCCTACACACAACAGATGAAACACTACTCAACACCGTGGCATGCCTGGCTTTATTGTCAGTACTTCTTTGCTATTCGTAGGGTTTTTGATGGCTGATTGTTTCGAGAGTGGACTGCCAGGTCCTTCTTCCAAAATGATAGCACCCAGTATTCCCATCTAAGGACTAATTAGGCCTGACTCTTGCTTAGCTTCTTAGATTTGACAAGATTAGATGCAAGGGTGGTATGGCTGCAAACTTATAAAACTTATTTTTATTCATTTGTTAGGTAACTGGTAAGACCTACTCAGCTTCCAGGAATGGTTTAAAAATATCTGCCTTAGGTAACCTTCTCTGGAATGTATAAATCATACATGTTAAGAAATTAAACAAAAAAAAGTGAAAAGAAGACAGTACATTACATTTCTCACTGTCATAATTCTCTAGGTTTCACCAAATGGTAGGCTTGGTGCCCACGGTTGTTTTAATAGTTCTTTAAATATGTCTCCTTTTTTATGTTGATCAGAGCTCAAATCAGAGATTGCATCATACACAGAATGATAAGTATCATTTGCAAAATGTTTGGCAAATTTACAAACATTTCTAGTGATGTGATTTCCCCAGGGTAAGTGTAGAAATCTTTAGCAATCTGTTATGAGTTAGCATTTTGGTCAGAGATCACAACAGTAATAACAATCCATAATAGGAGTAATACTCTACATTTGACCCAGAGGAGAGTCAGACTAGACTAGAAATGGTATTTAGCACCAAAGTAAATGAGACATGCAAATCAACTATATTTATCATGTTTGTCTATGGTCTTCCACATTCCTCTAGCTATATCTCCATCCTTAGCCAGGTACGTCTCCTACCCTACATGCATCGTGTCTTTTTCAATGTTTAACAGAACCAGAGTGTTCTGTTGAAGTCAAATGCTTGCTTTTCTGAATGGATGCATAACACTTTTAGTCAGATTCTCATGGGTTCAGTTGCAGAATATGCAAATGCATACCAAGTAGGAATGGAGTTGTAGGGATTGATGGGGGTGCTTGTGGTGGTGGTTGTCTTCAGAGTATTTCCCATTAGTTAGAATGAGAGTATTTAGGATCTGGAGTTTTCAATAATAACTCTTATCTGAAATCTTATAGGGACCACATTATTCAAGAGAAGACAGGAGAGATACAAAGAAGCAGCTCTGAAGGCACAGTACTGGACATAAAATGAGTATGGGAGATAGTGGAAAAACCATTGGTGAAGACCCTTGGGAAGAAAAATCTTCAAAGATTCCCATTAATGTGGGACTGTATTATAACTAGATATTATGAATAAGATGAAATAATAGAGAAATTAAAATGAGGCACAGGCAGAACTGATCAAGAAAGGATTATCAAGAGGCTGTTATCCAAGTACTCATTTGCAAACGTCTTCTCACCAAACACTGTTTTCAGTTATGATTGAATGGAAGCTCTATAGTCTTTTGTGGTATCCCAAGTCTGAGATGGCAAGTAGTTCTTTTGTACAGGTTCATAAGTTTTCCCAGAATTAATTGTAAAACATTCATACTTTCCCTGAACAGAGGCAAGCTGGCTTACCCAGTTTCTGGCAAATTTGTTACGCAATACAGACTTCTCACTTAATCCCATGGTTTGAACAATATGTAGTTAACACAAATTAGTGAAGAAATAAACAGAGACATAGGCCAGTCGCCCAAAGAAAGATGTGAGAATAAAGTAAAATAAAATATATTTGAAACACACTGAAGAGGTCAGGACTAACACCCTGTACAAGTTAGGACAAATAAAAGGCCATCAATCTGAAAACCTTCCTGAGTTTTGAAGAAGTCTCTTCTGATCTCAGACTGTATTTATCTTCTAGATGGAAAAAAGAAGAGCAATAAATCTCTCCATATCAAAGGCCTGCTTAGTAGAAATAATTTGAAACTGTTGGGCCAATTAGACTGAACTAAATCTCCCCTAGGCAAACCTACTATTGATATATATTTAGCTTTCTGACATATTTGAAGGTAACGTGGGAGAGCGTGGCTAGTTGGAAATAAAAAATGATAATTCTAAAATTCGAGTACCCTTTTCACTTCACCTACATAGCAATAAAAAGAGCTGTTTTTTGGTCTATTGCATCTATAAATAAGTAAATACATAAATGTTTAAAAATAAGTTGGACACATTACATAGAAATAACATGGTATGGTAGAGAGCAAATAGAGAGCACAGAGCAAAGAACCAGGTTCCTGACCCAGTTCTCCTGCCAAAATCGTGTGACTTGGGCCAGTCTCTAGACTCTAAGTGTTATAGGCTGCTTCTATTTAAATAAGAGAATTATATACATTATTCCTAAGTTCCTCTGAGATCTACGAATATTTATAAATCTAAAGGAGGGAAGAAAAATTGGGACATAAATTATTGGAAAAAGATGTAGGCTGATAGTTTTACTTATACTTAAAATGGCATATCCAGCAATAATTTGTCAAGAAACCTCCAAAATACACCCTTCTTCATTGAAAGCCATGAAAAGAAAGTCATCAAATAGACTTTTGTTGGAACACTTGGCAAATAATATGCGCTAATATATAACGATTATTTTATTCAAATTACTTTCATGGCAACCCATATTTAGTCCTCAATACTTTTTTTGAGAGATAGATTTTATTTTATACCCATTTTGTAGCCAAGAAAACTGAGATACAGTTACAGAGTTATGATCTTCTAAGAGACAAACTAGAACTGGTCTCATTTCCAACCTTTACAGATTTAATCACTATGCAATTATAATCGCTCTTTCTAGATTACTAATTGTAGAGACAAAGTTTTCCATGTATCTTCGATTTGTGCTTGAAGCGACAGAAAAAAGAAAATTGCGTTTAAACCCATCAATGTCTCTATGATGGAGCTGCTGAGTATTATTCTTTTTCTTGTGGTCTATGTGAAGAGACTATTTGTATTTCATGAGACTATTTGAGAGAAATGAATCGTTGATAAATTATGCTAGTCTGTTAAAAGTGCTATAGTCACTAACTGGATTTATAACATTCCCAGCATCCAAATGCCACGGTATAAACCAAACTAAGAATCACATTACTTCCATACAAGGCCTCACTTCTGCAGTCATGAGCAAGACCTTTTATCTAAACCATTTCATGATTCTGAATGTCAGTTCACCAACCATAAAACAGATATTTGCTCACTATTATCACAATTCAAAGAGGTAAAATAGAAACAAGAAGGACTTTCGATCTAGAGGTACCTGAGTGGGAATTTGTCAGGAGCCATCTGACATTTCATAAGTTATTCAACCATTTCTGAATCTTATGTTCTTTGGCTGAACAACGGGGATGATGATATTAAGAACTTCATAGGCTAAAGTGTAGTTAACACAGGGAACTTTCCTTACATACAGTATTGTAACACATAGTAATGTGAGATAAATTACTGCAAAAGTCTCAGAACATTCTGGTAATTTTCTGTGGGGTGTCACCCTGGCACTGGACTTGTTGGTGAGGGGGAGCTGGGCACCCAAGAGCCATGTCACCCAGAAAGGAGGCTTATGCCCACGGCTGCTTTGAGAAGCCTTGAGAAAGGCAGGCTCAGAGGCTTATGCCCACAGCTGCTCCTTGCTTCTTTCTTGACAGTGAAGACGCCGATTCCAAGTGCTCTGCTCCAATAGCTCCTTATTGTTTCATCTGTCCCGGTCAATGGAATGGACACTGACTGCTGTGAGTACCGCACTTATATACTCTCCAGGGGCTAGCCAGGGCCCAACAGAGGCAGTAACCCCATATGGGTCTTGGCCAATCAGGGGGGATATACAAATTTGGGTTTGTAAAGTGACCAATTGGGGGTGGTTCCTGAACAGTCCAATCAGGAGCCGTTCAGTGGTTTGGAAATAGCCAATCAGTGTTGAGGGGCCTGAGGAAAGGGATTGGATGCCAGTGTCATCTTTGGAAGCTTGCCACCCAGGGGTTCCCAGATGTAGGGGAAAGGTTGTTGCCCGGGGAACAAGTCTTAGACCTCTGAGTGGGCCTAGATAGGCCTCAGGACAAACTGTCTCTCTAGGCAGTGTCCTACAACTTTCTGTCCTAGATATAATGTATTCCTACACACTCTGTCTTGAGCATATGTGTTTTCTTATTTATTTATTCATCTGTCTTCAGTAGATCCAGGAGATGGATTTGTGCTGAGATAGTTTTCTTTCTCCTGACCTTCCTTTCTTTTCACCCCCCACCCTTGTTTTTGTGGCCAAAAGAACACACTATTTAAAAAATACTGCTTGAAATGTATCCCTCCTAGTCCATATGGGGACTAACACCTCCTAACCTTATTAAAAGTAGCATGGACTCCAACAAGTACATAGTCACAGATAGGAAAATTAAGAAAATTGCCCACTTTTCAACCTTATTAAGTGTAGCATGTGTTCCAATCACTAATTAGTCACAGATACATGAAGAAAACTACAGAATCTTAATTGGTAAGTTGTAAAAAAAGAAGTTCATAAATTCACATTTTATCAAAATGCCCATTTGTATGCCCATTTGTATGCCCAAATGTATGGCCATTTGTATGCCCATTTGTGTATATATATATATATATAAACATATATGTGTGTGTGTGTGTGTGTGTGTGCATTTGTTCTTGTTGTTAGGTGCCATCAAGTCATATCTGACTCATAGCAACCCTCATAGGGTTTTCAATGGCTGATTATTTGGGGGTTGCCTGGGAAATGGATTGCCACATCCTTCTCCCACTTTTGTGGTGCTGGGAATTGAACCCAGGACATCAGAGACTGCAGAGCAGTGCTCTACCAACTGAGCTAAATCCCAGCCCCATATATATATATATACACATACACGCATATATATGTATACACACACACACACACACACACACACACACGCACACACCTCATTCTCTTTTATAGAGATGGTGCCTCTAAAAGGCTTATCAATGAAGGATAATTTAAACTAAAAAGCCATATATGACCTGGCACAGGTGAGTTGTTGTTGTTAGGTGCTGTCGAGTCAGTATCCAACTCATAGCGACCCTACATACAACAGGTGAAACACTATTGTCAGTGCTTCTCTGCTGTTCATAGGGTTTTCAATGGTGGATTGATTTCTGGGAGTGGGTTGCCAGTTCCTTCTCCCAGCACAGTTGAGTAGACTAGTGTATATAACATTTGCCTTCTGGCCTCCTATGAATTACTCTATTCCTCACTCCATATAAATGGCTATGTGGTGTATTCTCTTTATTCCACCAGGTGAGAAAAGACTGAAAATGAAAGGACTTAAAAGAAAAGGACAATAGGGAAAATACATGCACCATCTCAGGCCTGTCCCTGAACTATTGTTAGTGTGAGCATGGAATTCTATCATTTACTGTCCACACAAGGACACATTTGAAGCTGCAAGTGGGCACCATTCATAATTATACCTGGAAAATAAGGGCAAATCAGGTCTCTCTCTGTCAAAATCTTGGTGATATATAGGTGATGTGTCATGTAAGTGTCTGAGTTCAACCTCCAAAAACCCTTCTAACTGTTCAAATTATATCTAGAATATGTTCTCCTTCTCACCCCCCTCACAGTCTTTCCTGCTCTACCATCAATTCACACCCCCCATGGCTGCAGTGACCCCACAGTGCTAGTAATCTGTTTCTACTTGCCTTACCCACCAAATTCCCTGGCCATTTTCTACAAAGTGACTGAAGATATACTTTAAAGCAAGATTTCAGGGAGAAATGTTGCCCTCTGTCTTGGGACATTTAGAAATGTAGAAGACAAGCTTCATGGTCACAATTTGGGAGCTGCTATTGGTATCCAGGGGCTGGGATTTAATTCAGTTGGTAGAATGCTGCTCTGCACTCTCTGAGGACCCAGTTTCGATCCCCAGCACCACAAAAATGGGAGAAGGACATGGCAATTTACTCCAGAAGCTATTCCAAAATAATCAGCCATTGAAAACCCTATGAAGGTCACTGTGAGTGGACCTGACTTGACGGCACACAACAGCAACAAAAACAACAAATTAGTATCTAGTGAGGAGAAACCAAGGATGCTGCAAAGCATCCTACGGTGCTTCATGATAGCCCTCACCCACAAATAATTGCTTATCTGGCCATAGATGTGAATGGTACCCCGCCGAGAAACTGTTTTATAGTATAAACCAAATCATATCAGACAAGTGCCTGAAGCTCTCCAATGTATATGCAAAATAAAACTCAATTAACATCCCCCACATGCCCACTTCTTATCCTCTAAAGTTTACCCTGCATCTTTGTTACTCTTGATTCCTTCCCACTTCTCCCCTCATTTCAAGAAAGACATTTGTTTCTTAGATCTGATATGGTACTGGCCAGGGCCTCTGTCTGCAGTGTTGTGCTCCTGAGCTTTGGCATGCATGGCTTCATCTCATCCTTCAACATTCAGCTCAAATGCCATGGTCTCAGAAAAAACTCTCTGACTACTGTGAGCTGAAGGGTCACGGCCTCCCCACCTGCCCCTGTCACTCTGACACTCCCCATTCTCATTGCCCCTTTACTTCTATTCTCTTTAGAGAATTTTTCCAATTGAAATTATTATTTTCCTTTTCCTTTTTTTTTTTTTTTTACTTTTCAGTTTTTATCCATTTATCTCCATGAAAATGTAAGGTCTGGAAGACCAGAGCCTTGTTTTCTTTCTTTTTTCTTGAATTCTTAGGGTTAAGAGCAGAACAGGACCTGTAGGCAAAGCAACACCTACCTGGCCCTAGAAAAACTATAGGCTCTCTCCTCAATAAAGTAAAATGACACTGGAAATCAAAGGCAAATTCAAATGAGAATTGGGATTCCCAGTTGGAGATTTGATATTTAAAAATAGCCATAATAAAGTTAGTGACAGCAATGATCTTTTGCCAGGTGTTTACCATGGGCTGAACCCTGAGTCAATTCCTTTCCATTCATTGTGTTAGGGAGGCCTTTCAACTGCCCACCTCACCATTTATATCCAGCCACACTCAGGGTTGCCATCCCTTGCCAAGCCATACTCTCTATGGTCTCCAGGCCTTTGCAGGTTATATGCACTCCATCTAGACCACTGTCACCCCTTCATCTTCCCATCACTATGCAAAGCTCATAGGTAACTACCTATGAGGTGTTGGGTCTGAGGTCTAAGTCTGTAAAGGCTCCTTTAGCAAACATACATTACACTGGGTAGTTTATAAACAACAGAAATTTTGTGCATACAGTTCTGGACATGGCTGAGAAGTCCAAGCAAGTGGCACCAGAAGATTGGGTGTCAAGTGAGAGTTCGTTTCTCACAGGAGTGCTTTCTCACTATATCCTCACATGGCAGAAAGTAACAAACAAACTCTTTCAAAGGGCACAAATTACATGCATGGGGCTGGGACTTAGCTCAGTTGATAGAGCACTGCTCTGCAGTCTCTGAGGTCCTGTGTTCAGGTTCCAGCACTGTAAAATTGGGAGAAGGATATGGCAATCCAATCCTGAGGCAATGCCCAAAACATTCAGTCATTGAAAACCCTATGAGGGTTGCTATGAGTTGGGCACAACTTAACGGCACTTACCAACAGCAACAATTACATGCATGAGGACTGTTTCCATGACCTAGTTAACCTCCCCAAAACCTCCACCTCTTAATGCCATCACTTTTGGGTTGGGATTGCCACTTATGAATTTTGGAGGATATGACCATTGAGATCATGACAGAATTTGTGTTCCCACAGTATACTTTACTTTATCTCCTCCATGGACTAAAACCTCTTTGAGGGTGGTGCAGCCACCTTGCCTGGCTCATATTTATTGAATTTATGAATATGGTAGGAATTATTTTCTCAGTTTACTCATGAAGACATCTAACAATACAGAATTTTATTCTCCCAAGGTCAAACAGTGTATGTGTTACTAGGATTCAGTTTCAAGCCAACTGGAATACAGAATCTGGATTTTAACCACTCCTTTATGTTAGACACATGTATTTGAACAAGTTACTTAACCTCATAGAATGTCGTATTTTACATCTGTGAAATTTTTAGTATGAGTGGATGGGGAGCTGGGGGTGGACCAGACAAAATCTGTGGCTCAATTCAGCTCTAACACGAATGAGCTTATGTGCTTATAGGAATGTTTACAGGTAGAAGGTATTTGACAAATAGACAAAATATATTTATTTCGAATTCTACAAAAGTTGCTCAACATAGAGTCTATGTGTATATGAAACAGATTTCTGCATTCAGCATGACCCTTAGCCTGTTTTAAAAATGACTCACTCTTTCACTTTTTAGGAATTCTCACTCAGTCTAATAGCCAAAACAGGTAGGTCTGCTCTTTTTCTACAAGAAAATTACAGTTACTTGATAGGCTAAGTGCCTCAGCTTTCAACCCCCCTGTTTATCCACTCAGGAAACTGGTTTACTGCCTCACAAAACAGCACACCCGTGTGATTAGCACTTAATTATGGCTGAGGCAGTAGCTGGACTATAGGCTCAGGTTGAGTTAACTCACTCAAAATAAGTCCAGATTTTGTTTGTTTCATTTGAGTTGCAAAGTGATGAATTTTTGCACACCATTATAGTTTAAGAATGTAAAAATTTCAACCATTTCTCTTTCAGTGTCAATGCAAAATATTATTTGGAATTTAACATAGAATTGCTCCCATGTTAAAAAAGACTATAAAAATTGGCTACATAAATTTGCACGTATATTTAACTTAAAGATTTCCTTATTTTATCTATTGGAAAATCACTGTTGAAAATTTATGAAAGTTCCAGGCTTGTTGGCCACACCTGTAATCCTGGTGACTCAGGAGGTAGAAGTAGAAGGATTGTGAGTACAAGACCAGAGGGAACATATATAACTTAGTGAGAACTTGACTCAAAATATAAATAAATAAATAAATAAATAAATAAATAAATAAATAAAGAGTTAGAGATGAAGCCCAGTGGTAGAGTAATTGCAAAGTATGTACGATGCCCTGGGTTCAACTTCCAAATACCCCAAGAAAAAATAAATAAATTAATTAAGAAAATGGCTGGGCTACTATGACATAAGTTGTAACACATTTCTTGGGTTCACCTATTTTGGTGATTTTTCCAGATATTCCCAAAATGAAATGAGCATTTAAGGTGAAACATGAAAGGATTCTCTTGTCAGGTGCCATAGCCAGCTGTCAAGATGGTATCCAACTTCTTACATTGTCCTCTTCCATGCCATACCAGAGTTGGTCTGTGTGACCACTAGAAGACAGCCCAATGATGGCATGCTATTTCTAAGACTAGGTCATAAATGGCACTGTGATTTTCTTTTGCTCTCTTTCTTGGACCACTTGCGTTGGGGGCAATCCAGTTGCCATATATTAAAGGGAGGTCTCCAAATAACAAGTCTGTAGAACTGAGACCTCCTACTATTAGCCACTTGAGTGAGCCCCAAAGCAATTCCTTTTAGCTCTAGTCAGATCTTCAGATGCAGGCAGCCCAGGACAACACCTTGACTGCATCCTCACATGAACCACCCAGCTAAGCTTCTTCTGAATTCCTGACCACAGAAACTCTGAGCTCATAAAGGTTTGTTGTTTTTATCCACTATATTTCAGGGCAATTTATCATGCAGTAGTAGATCATTTACATCGCAGGAATTGAAGACATTTCATTTTTTATTTAATCGTCATTCTTTATTAAAACCCACCCCAAACAGATCAAAATTTTAGTAGATCACAAGATAATGTCTAGTACACATTATTATTTTAATGGTAGCTTTGAAATATAAGATACAGTTTTTGAACTTTTTTATGAAGTTGTGGCCTTAATGGAGTATTTAATTATTAAAAATTAAGAGGAATGTAGAAAAAGAGGAAAATTCAGAAAAAGGAACCAAAACAACTGCAGAAATTATTTGCGGTGCAAAAGGAATACGTTATAATATGGGCAATCAGAGAATTTGTTTTAAAAGACTTTTTTGTTCATTTTTATTTTTGTGCTTTGGATTGAGGAAAGCTCTTTTCCAGTGAAAGGTTTTATGGATCCCTTGTCTAGAGAGTCATAGCTAATATATCCCTTTAGAAACCTCAGAATAAAACAGAGGAGAAACTGGACAAGAATGGGAAAAATTGAACAGGCCTCCCATTTGAAATTCAATTGTTGTTGTTAGGTGTCAGTTCAGTAGGGTCCCACTCATAGTGACCCTCATTGGGTTTTCTTTTCTTCTTTTTTTCCCTTTTAGTAGATGATGATGGGATACAGAGTAATACAACAATGGCTTTTTCCATTATGCATCCTTTACTTCACTTCTAGCAACACTTTCATCAACCCACAAAGCTTATGGAGTCTTATGGCTAGTTTATAGTTAAACTCTGGTACTTATCTGAGTTATCTGCCCCTATTTTTCCAACATATTCATGAAGTTGTGCTGTTTACATTAGGATTGACCTCTCCCCCTTCATCCTTCCTCACTGACCCTCCTCCCCAACCTATCTTCTCCAATCTTCAGTTCTGTTTGCTAGATCCCTCATAGGGTTTTCAATGGCTGATTTTTTTCTGGTTTGCTTTGAGGGTAGATTGCTGCATCCTTCTTCTATTTTTGCGGTGCTGAGGATCAAACAGAAGTCTCAGAGAGTGGAGAGCTGCACTCTACAAACTGAGCTAAATGCCAGCCCCTTGACATTCCACTAGATAGTGTTTAATTTTAAAAAAAAGATGATAAAAAAATCTTTACCTACTTCCTAATCTCAGAGAGGGCTGGGATTTAGCTCAGTGGATAGAGCACTGTGCTGCAGTCTCTGAGGTCCCGAGTTCAATTCCCAGCACTGCAAAAATGGGAGAAGGACCTGGCAATCCACTCCCAAGGCAATCCCGAAACAGTCTGTCATTGAAAACCCTATGAGGGTCGCTATGAGTCGGATACCGACTCGACAGCACCTAACAACAACAACAACAATCTCACAGAGGTGCTTCTAATAGTCTACTTTTTGGTATAGTACAGGGTATCTAATGTGATACCCTTTATCACATTAGAAAAATTCTTTTTATTCCTGATTTATTAAGAATATTTTTTTCAGCAGGACACAAGGGTGGATACCTTTAATCCCAGCAATTTGGGAGGTGGAAGCAGGAGGATGGTGAGTTCAAGGCCAGAGACAGCTTGGAAAACTTAGCAAGACTCTCTCTCAAGATACAAAATAAAAAAGGGGGTACAGCTCAGTTTTAGAGTGTTTGCAAAGTATGCATGAAACCCTGGGTTTAGCACCACAGTACTGTAAAAAGAAAATTAAAGAGGTTTTTATTTATTTATTTATTTATTTCATAAATATACTGTGGAATTCAAATAATGTTCCTGGACCCAGGCAAATAAGACTCTAGTTCTTATTCTGTGTTTATAGGGCTTCACTTTGGCCTTCCCAGCTTTATACTATCATGTGGGGCAGATATATTGACATTTTTCCAACTTAACTAATATTTTACTCTTATTCCCTTCCCAAATTTATATTTTAGCATTAAAATATGCATATTACAAATGTATAAAATAACAATGTGAACATTATAAATCACATAATGGTAAAAAGTATCATTTTTTACCATTAGTATTGAGGTATATTGTTGTTAGGTCCCGTTGAGTCGGTATCCGACTCATAGCGACCCTCATAGGGTTTTCAATGGCTGACTGTTTCAGGATTGCAGTGCAGCGCTCTACCAACTGAGCTAAATCCCAGCCCACTGAGCTGTAGCCCTGTGGCATCCGATCCCGTCAGATCTCGGAAGCTAAGCAGGGTCGGGCCTGGTTAGTACCTGGATGGGAGACCCCCTGGGAACACCAGAAGCTGTAGGCTTGGGAGAAGGACCTGGCAACCCCCTCCCAAAAATCAATCTGCCATTGAAAACCCTATGAACAGCAGAGAAGCACTGACAATAGTGTTTCCCTGTTGAACAGAGGATCGCTGTGAGTCGGATACCGACTCGACGGCACCTAACAACAACAACAACATTGAGGTATAAAAAAAAAAAAACTTAAATGGCAAGAATAAAATAAATAAGTATAGTATCTTCATTTTCCTTTGTGGAAACTAATACACAAATTTTCTTTATCCATCTCACTATTACCAGCATTTAAAAGTAAGGGGTAAGTGTTGAGCAATTTCACACAAAACCTACAATAGAGGGTATTTTTAAAATACTTGATAACATTAGGAAAACCGTTCCAAATGAGATTAGTTGACTAGAGCCAGAGGCAAGTATATCTAAGATTCTTCCAAATTTTGTTGCTTATGTATGAAAAAAATCTTGTTACAGGCTTTGTAAAGTTTAATGTTTATGCTAAAATGTACATGATATTGATAATGCCAAGTAGTAGAGTTGAAAAAAGATCAACAGTAGAGAAAAATTGATCAGGCATGCTAGAGGAAAGAGTTAAATATATTTCCACTCACTACAAAAATATAAAATCATTGTCAAACAAAGGGACAATTAAAGAGTATCAGACAAAAACGTAGGAAAAATTCTTATAGATATCCAAGGTGTGATCAAAACTTATGGTGAATTTTTAAATAAAAAATATTACAATACTAAAAGATACATTGCCATTAATCCCCCCAAAAATACTGCCATTGGCTTTGAGCACACACATTCCCATCATTCTTGCCACTTTCTGAAGCAGTTCCGGAAGTCCTCTTTTGTGAGTGAGCATCTTTAGTTTCATCCTCCATCATGGATATGTTTTATGTCACACATGGCTTCTGGTACAGCAACTTCTATTAAATGAAAACATTACAGTGTGTCCTCATCCACCTTATTCACTAGATCTGGCACCATGCGACTTCTCATTTTTCCCCAAACTCAAAATGCTCACAAAAGGTAAACATTTTGAGTCAATTCAGGGCATTGAGGCAGGCACAACAGCGCAACTAAAGACACAAAAGAGGACTCCTAGAACTACTTCAGAAAGTGGTAAGAACAATGGGTTAAGTGCGCTCAAAACCAGGAGGAATGTTTTGTGGGGGAATAATGGCAATGTGTCTTTTACTAGAACAAATTTTTTATATTTAAACATTTGTTCTACCTTTAATCTCACCTCATACATCAAATGTTTAGTAATAATATTTTATTATTTTTCTGAATTTTATGATTTTTAATGTGCAATCTATTATGATTCTTTTGCATATTCTAAGTAAATATTTGGTTTTTTAACCATTTCTTGTCATACTATTGAATTTTTTTTCTTAGAGGGTCCTATTAAACTTGAATCTGTCCCACAAATTATCAATTGAGAAGGAGAAAATTTAAAAAGATAGCCATAAGCTAAGTAATTCAAAAAAATATAACTTTTACAGCAAGAAAATAATGCATGCCTTGGATATATTATTAATGACATAAGACCATTTAATCAAAAATTACTCCTTACTATGATCCTTCTACAAGAGTCACATGTGAAGTGAAAATTGCTGTTATGATACTATATTGGGAAAAATAACAAAACTAAGCAACCAAGTTCAATAGTTACCTTGCAACCTATTTTGAATAGATTCACCTTAATGGCCATTGTTCAGGTATCTATTATCTTTAAAAAAAATGTGTAGATGAAAATTTCAAAAAAGACTATGCAATGAGACCATCATAAATAGCTAAATGGCTAGTAGCAAAATAGAATTACTTCTAGAGAATTCAGAATCCTTTTCCTGCTTTCTTCTATATCAAGTCAAAAGTGAAAAGGAAAAATGATAGTGGAAAAGATAGGAGAAAAAAGGTAAATAAAAGCAAAGAAGAAAAAGGAGAAAAATAGAATTGATAAAAGAAAATAAACATCCCTATGCCTGATCATATCACATATATTGTCTCTTTTAATTTTCCCCAAGTGTTTTCCATATTAAGTAAACCTAGCCCTAGTTGAACAAGCTGTCCAGTGTCACAAAGACAGTTAATGCTAGCCAGCTGACATTCAAAGTTCAGAGGGTTTGCTTAAAAGTCTTCTACTTTTCTAGATTATCATAAGGTACTCTGCTGTACTTCATCTGGATGCCAAAGATGACTACTTATGAACCAGAATATGAATATGTAAATCATTGTAAAGCACACAATTATTTCAGAAAGATAAAAAGATTGTTGATCATAGTGCAGTTTTTGATACAGTGAATGAGAACAAATTTTTTCTCTTATATGGACTTCTGCATTTTGGCCATCATAAAACTGTTCCTCACTATATTCAGAATCACAGTCAATGGATTTTTGTTGTTGTTGTTCGTATAAGAAGAGAGGATCATGAAAATGCTTCTTATCCTGTAGTATAATGATTGAAAACATGGA
The DNA here is from genome assembly GCA_007922755.1 of Pedetes capensis. Lineage (NCBI taxonomy): Eukaryota > Metazoa > Chordata > Mammalia > Rodentia > Pedetidae > Pedetes > Pedetes capensis. Next base: position 46,683 of record VMDO01009346.1, on the reverse strand, counting down.
GTATAGAGTGAAGAAGACACTGCTCCATTCTGCCTTCTCACTTACTATCTATTGAACTTGGACAAGCACTTAGTCTGCATAAGTCTGAGTCTTTCTATCTTTAAATGCAAATGGAGATCTGTACTGTGGAGCATTCCTGTAATCTCGGCAATTTGTGAGGCAGAGGGAATAGGACTACAGGTTTGAGTTCATAGGCAATTTATGTAACTTACCAAGACGCTGTCTTGAAATTAAAAGTGAAAAGTGGACTAGGGGTGCAACTTCATTGTAGAGCATTAGCAAAGCATGCATGCTGCCCTAGATGCAACCTCTGTTGTGTTGTTGTTAGGTGCTGTTGACTCAGAGACCCTCATAGGGTTTTCAATGGATGATTGTTTTGGGATTGCTTCAGAAGTGGACTGCCACATTCTTTTCCCATTTTTTGTGGAACTGGGGATTGAACCAGAGTCCTCTGAGGGCGTGGAGAAGCACTCCACCAACTGAGTTAAATGTCAGCCTGGTTCAAACTCTAGTTCCCACCACAACCCCAAAAATATCAAATGGAAAAACCTCCATCAACAGGATGTTGTGATGAATGAATGAGAGCCAGTCAAGGACTAGCTCAATATCTGACATACAATTGCCACCACTGACTATGACTAAACATCAATTAATATAATGAGAATGAGAAACAAAGCAGACTCAGAGAATATACAATTTTTTTCAAAGTAAACTCAGGTCTTACTTTGCTCCAAAAATAACGATGATATGTTTGCTAAAGAAGATATGAGATGTGGGATAAAAATTTTGAATTTCTCCAATTTCATCCTTTGTGGTTTCCAAGAACCCTTCAAAATTGGAAGGAGTCACAGAGGCGAGACCTTCTTAGAAACTGTAGCAACTAGAAAGGAGGTGGGGAAAATACAGTCTTTTGTAAACTAGCATCTCACACAGCTTTGGACAAAAGCCTCTGTTCAATAAAAAAATAAATGATACAAACACTATTCTAACTGTCCCCAAGCACACCTATTCAAATTAGCACATATCAGTGTGTTTTTGATCACTGCACAGCTTGTTTTACTCATTACTCATCCATAATATAGGACCATTCTTCTGGGAAAGTGGTTCTGTTGTGGGTTTGGCAGTGAGAGCTTCAGTTCAGTTCAGCTAAGTTTATTTCTTTTGTTCAAAGGAGAAAAGCTGTTTGCAAATAATCTGTGTATAATTAGTTACCTGGTTTTAAAACTGCTTTATTTTTATTTCTTCTCTTCCTTATGAAGCCATCTGGGAAAGCTGCTTACTCCTAAGTCATTACAAGCTAATATGTAGTCTAGGTAGGCTGAGTTTTGACTCTCTCTGTTAATGTTGGTTAAATACTTAAAACTAATTAGACCATTTTAATAGGAGTCATTTATTATATAATGCCCCTTAAGAAAGAATCTTATAGTTCATGCTGATATATGCTACCATTTACATATTGATAAATCTTAGTTATGTGTTCAAGTTCTGTTACAAAAGTGTGTAAAAGAAAGGAGATTCACAAATGAAAGAAAATCACATCAATCATATAAAGTTGTCACTAATAAAAGAAAAGAAACTCTAAATCTCAAACTTTAAAACATTGAATACCAAACAGGTTTCCACATATCTCTATTATGTCTACTATAAATATATGAATTCTTGAATTAGTGCTTGGTTAAATGCAATGTAGTTCAGACAGTAAATGTATCTGTGCCAAGTCTTCACATCTATCTTAAATTATAAACTGAAAAATCTGCCATCCCTCCAATTCTTAATTGAGTTAACCATAGTTCACAATCCCAGAGCTTTGAAGGGTTCATCTCATTCTGGAGAGACAGCTGATTTCAAAAGGAATTCAAGGTCTATTTTATGTTCCTATGAGAAAAATAAGAAATGAACATCTACTTAAAATGAAATTGGTGTTATGGGTATGTATGCAGTGTTGTTTTTTTTTTTGTTTTTTTGTTTTTCTCCTGTAGGAGCAAATCGACATTTGCTTCATTTTTGTCTTCATTCTGAGCACCAAAGTGTTTAGGTTCATTATGTGAAATGTAGATAAGAATCTCAAATTCCTCTGGGAGATTTGGTATATTCAACAGATCCAAACAGGAACTAAAATGGATTACCATTTCTGACTGATTCTAGCAAACACATACATATGTTAAGAAGAATATATTTAAGACACTAAAAAAAATTTACTGGCTTTCAGTTAACACATTGAAAATCAGACTTCTATCTCATCAGATTAGGGTCCGTTCCCTTGAATTTGCACTTAATTCTGTGCAGAGATGTCGTAAAGCCTTATTAATGCATCTAATTAAAGTAATGACAGAACTTCCACAAGCATCTAATGAAAGAAAACAAAGATTAAATTTAAGTTAATCAGCTTTGAAATGTAAACAAGCACATTCAATCATTAAATGATTCCATTTATTTTAACAGGTTCTTAGAAGCGAGTCTAATAAACATCCCACCATGTTTTCTTCCTTTGCCCCAAATGTTTATTAGCACCATTAATCCATTAGTAAAAATCCAAAGGGACATTTCATGCCTGGTATGAACCTATTCCAAGTTTTTGATGAATAGTAGCAAGTAGTTAGCCAAGATTTTTTCACACAATAAATTCTGAAATAGTTTGTGGATGCCTCAAAAGGAAAGACTTCTAAAAATTAAAATAAAAAAGAAACCTGGCTCTAATAATAAAGAGAGTCTCAGGTTTGCTGACCCAAGATATTAGTTCTCTGCTTTGAGAAAGGTGATCTTATTTTTTAAAGAAGAAGACAGCAGAACTAGTGTTCCTGGAAAACATGTGAGCAGTAAATTTTGGAATCTGTTTCTCAAACCAGATCGTCCAGAACAGAGGGAAATGTTTTTACATTTTGTAGAGTTTGGAGATGAAAGAACCAATTTCAAAGCTGATGAAGGAGGAAATCACTCAGCAGGTGTTTATCAGCCATCATGTAGTAGTGTTCTTCCACACAGTTTTACTTGCTGGAGTTTAGCTGAGTTAGTAGAGTGCTGCTCTGTGCTCTCGGAGGCCTGGGTTCGATCCCCAGCACCACAGAAACAGGAAGAGGACCTGGCAACCAACCCTTGAAACAATCAGCCATAGAAAACCCTATGAATAACAGAGAAGCACTGACATAGTACCAGGCCTGGCACAATGCTGGGGAGTGTTTCATTGAGTTGGACCCGACACGATGGCATCTAACAACATCAACAACATACAGTTTTACAGGTACCCAGAGTCAGAAGCTTAGACTCATTTTGACACCAGGAACATTGACTCTGTGTACTCTCCATTGAATAATCAATGGTTTGTGTGTGGTTTGTTTTGTTTGGTAGTTGCAATGATTTGTGTTTCTTATTGAGCAGAAGTCAGTATTATCATACCTTGGACAGATTAACAGTGCATTACCTCGGTTTCCTTACCATTTCTGTTACCACAATGGAAGAGTCATGCATTCCTTGCCCAGATTCTGGCTTATTCATTATTCTTGACCTGATTGCTCTCACTTCATAAATTTCTTTATTACTCAATAAAACATATTAGCAAACAAATGATCAAGAATTACTTCACAATTGTGGTAACCAAGGGTCCATTTTAATATGTAAGGAAAACAAGATATTTTTAAATTCAGGGATGTTGCCTGTAGTTATTTATTACTTTGGCCAACAACTATTTTTTATTGTAAGAACATTTAATATGAGATCTAGATTTAAACAAATTTTGAAATCTACTATACAGTATTGTTAACTATATGGGTACAATCTTGTACAACAGATTTGAGAATGTATTCATCCACCGTAACTGAAGCTTTATTTATTTTTTATTTTTTGCAGTACTGGGGGTTGAACCCAGGACCTTACATGCTAGGCAAGTGCTCTACCTCTGAGCCACATCCCTGGCCCCTTATTTATTTATTTATTTATTACTTTGATGGGGTATCACTAAGTTGTACAGGCTGCCTCTGGCCTCAACCCTGAAATTCTCCTGCCTTGAACCTGTGATCCTCCTGCCTCAGCCTCTTGAGCAGTAGGGACTACAGTTGTGCTCCACAGCAGCAGTTTGAAATTTTCTAGCCATTGAATAGTTAATGCCCATTTCCTGTACTGCCTCACCCCTAGCAACTATATTCTTTTCTCTCTGCTTCTATAAGGTTGATTATTTTAAATGACTCATGTAAGTAGAATCATGCAATTTTTATTCTTCTGTGACTGGCTTATTTCATTGAGTATAATGTCCCCAAGATTCATTCATGTTGTAACATACAGCAAGATTTTTTTCTTTTCCTCTTTTTGTGGTATTGGGGATTGAACATAAGGCCTTGTGCATGGTAAGCAAACATTCCACCACTGACCTACCCCTTGCTATGTAGCTCTTGCTACTTTTGAACTCACAATCCTGCTTCCTCCTCTCAAGTGCTGGGATTATAGGCTTGTGCCATTATACTTGGCTTTTTTTTTAGTGGCCGAATAATATTTCATTAATGGGAGAAGGATGTGGCAATCCACTCCCAAGGCAATCCCGAAAAACAATCAGCCATTGAAAACCCTATAAGGGTCGCTATGAGTTGGACACAACTCAATGGCACCCAACAACAACAACAATAATATTTCATTGTATTTGTATACCACATATTTTTAACACATTCATCTGCTGCTACATATTCATCCACCACTCCACCTCTTGGTTATTGTGAGTGGTGCTTGTCTTATTGTGTTTTCCACTGCTATAAAAGGATTCCATAGAATAGGCAATTTTTTTAAAATACAAATTTATTTTGCTAGTGGTTCTAAAGGCTGGGAAGTCCAAAAGCAAGGCATATTCATCTGGCAAGAGCCTTCATGCCATGTCATAACATAGCAGAATAATAGGCAAGCATGCATGAAATGCACAGAGTAAACCAGGCCAAATTCATCCTTTTCATCAGAAACCCACAGAACCAGTATCTATACTACTCCCAAGGCAGCAGCATCAGTCCATTCACATGGGCAATATTCCTATGACCTAACCACCTCTTAAAGATCTCACCTCTTAACACTGATACAATAGCAATTACATTTCCTTTTCCAGTACTGGGGGTTGAACTCAAGGCCTCATACATATTAGGCAAGTGCTCTGACACTGAACCATATTCCAACTCCATTTTTAATTTTGTCTTTGAGACAGAGCCTTCTAAAATTGTATCAGCTGGCTCTGGCCTCAAATTTGCAATCCTCCAACTTCATTCTCTGGAGTCACTGGGATTACAGACGTGCCACTGTGGTGCCAGCATAGCAAATATATTTCAATGTGAATTTCAAGGGGATGTTCAAACTACAGCCGAGCAGCAATAGACATTTGCGTGCTAAAAGCTCTACAAGATCTTTATTTCAATTCTGTTGGATAAATATCCAGAAAAGCTTCTATTATGTAGCAGGTACAGTTCAGAGAATGGAAACACAGTAGTTATCAGGGAACGAATCACATGTGCACCCTCCTAAAAGAGAGCTCTTTCTACAAGGTGGTTACCATATTGAGATAATTCATGCATCCATTCTCTATAAAACAGCCAGAGTAATTTTTTTAGAAAATCGTATGGCTGCAATCACATCACTGTCTTGCTTGACACACTTCATTCAATCCTGAAACCTTGTGAGGACCATGAAGTCCTGCCCAGCCTGGCCTTCACCACCTCCACTGTCCCCTCCAGCATCCTACACTCCTCCCACCCTGGCATCCTTTCAGCCCCCTGAATGCAACAAGCCTTCCCAGGTCTATTCTTTGAATGGAACAATTTCTTCCTTCCTTTTAGTAAACCTTCCCAAATATTTTGTCCTTCAGCTCTCAGCTTTCAGTTTACAGGCAAATCCCCGGGGGAATATTTTCTGAGTCTCAGACCAGGCCAGATGCCCCTTATTCATTCTCACAGTGCCCTGTACCTTTCTATAGTAGCCTTCATCTTAATTTTAACCATTTTTTTTGTTTAATTATTTGTTTAAAACCCATCTTCCTGAAGGGTGATAATAGAGGTTATTCAGCCAGTGAGTCAGATCTGACTCATAGGGACATTATGTACAGCAGATTAAACACTACCCAACACTGTGCCGTGCCCAGTACTATTGTCAGTGCTTCTCTGCTGTGTGTAGGGTTTTCAGTTGCTGATTGTTTTAGGAGTGGACTGCTGGGTTCTTCTCCCCAGCCTACCGCATTTGGTATTCCCAGGTGGTCTTCCATCCAAGAACTAACCAGGCCTGACCTTGTTTAACTTCAGAGATCAGATGAAATCAGATGCCAGCGTGGTATGACTGTAGGTAGACAAGCACAAAGACTATGTCTCCCTTTCTTCCTTTCAAATTATCAGTGGGTAGCACAGAACCTGGTATATAATAGGATCTCCATAAATATCTAATATTATTGACTACTGAATCAATGTTGAACTATTGCTTGAATGAAAGGTATAGTGTTCCATAGGTCAATGTTTTTCAAGGCTTTTTAGTCATAGGATTACTTCTGCTGTAGTGATCCCAATTTTAACTCACTAACCTTTACAGTTTTTAAGGGCAGTGTGAGAAAAACAGAGTTTCATAATCTCTCTCACTTAAAATTATTACACACAATGGAATATTAGTCAGTAACAACAACAACAACAAAAATCTGGTAAATGACACATGGTATATCATGACTGAAACTCGAAAACATTGCTAAATTGGAAAAAGAAAAAGAAAAAAAGAAAAGAAAGAAGAAAAAAGCAGGCACAAGAGATCACATATTATATGATCCCATGATTCCATTAATATGACACACTCAGAAAAAGACAGTTCGTGGCCACAGAAAGCAGATTAATGGCTGTATAAGGGTAGAAATGGGGATGAACTGTAAATGGACATGAGAGATCTTGGGGGAGATAAAGATGTCCTAAAGCCGATTTACAGTGATAGTTGTACTAGTCAGTAGAGTTTGTAAAAAATATACTCTTCAAGTGGGTGATTTATATGATATGTAAAATATACCTCAATAAAGGTGTTAGTTTTTTCAAAGCTATTGTAATTTTTATTCTTTGCTTCATTCCTTCCAGTTTAGCCTTTGAAAACACATTAAGTTTGTATCATTTCCTAATGATTTCATAGGTACCCCTTTTGTCAGGACATGGGCTACTGGTAGCAATCATATTTTTCTATAAAATTCCAAATATATTAAATGTCATTAAATGCTGATTGGCTGGCTGATCACCAGTTATAACCAATCTTTTTTCTGAGATATTCTCTTTAAAATAACTCTATGGTAGAACATAGTTGTGGAAAAGATGAGGCTTGGAATAGGAAAGTGCTGTCTCTGTGGATAAAATGGAAGAAACTCTGAAGAAACAAATGGAAAACATCACACTTTCAGGCAATTACAGGCTCTTGGCTGAAATTCAGCTTCAGGCTTATCTTGTGGGGAGGAATTTTTAAACACTTCAAAGTTCTACCCAGTGTTATAGCTGTCACCTTAATCTACCCCAAAAACATCCATTTCAGAAAGTTAAAGTTTCAGAGTATACTGCTGAAGAATTCTGTAATTAGAGTAAAATATAACTGTTATTCCTCCAGGGAATTTTTTTTCTTTTGATACTGTGGGTAAACTATAGTCAAAGAAAAATAACTGAGGTACTAAGACCCTTAAAGCCATATAGCAAGACATTGGTTCATTTTTAAAGAATGGTATAGTATGCCTCCAAATAAAAATAGAAGATGACTTATTGTATCAAGTTACACCTGTCACCCACATCAGTTGTGAAAATTCATTAACATTTAGAAAGAGGAAAGAATGTTAGTAGGATAGGCTATAATACAAGGCATCAGGAGCTAGAGGCTCTCATAAGAAATAAAACAGATCTAAGCTTTTATTCCACTTTTAGAATTACTTTCGCAGACATCTATCTGATATTTTTGCTGATAGTTTCTGGGCCTCAAAAATATGTTAAGGAGAAAAATAATATGCATTGTTAAAAAATTTAAAGAAAAGTATTATTGGTAATATAACATCCATTTTTATTAGCAAAACTTTCATATGTATGAATTGACAGAACAATAAAATATATTTATCTTATCATTTGTATTTTTTACTTATATTCCTTCCACTTACTATTTCCATTTACACAATATAGGAACAATATTTTATCCTTTTCCCCCTTCATGTTCCCTCTTTATGTTGGAATGAATGTAATTTAAAGTTAATTATTATGTGGCTGCTTTTGTTATATGGTAAAAGCAATAGTTGTAAGGAAGTCACATGAAATGTTCTGAGTAGGATTTGAAATTCAGAAGCTGAATGTTGCATCTGAATGATTCACCCTTTTCTTCTGCAATTTAAGGCAGAGGTAGACATTCTTCCTATAAAAACCCAAGTTGGGCACATTCCTAAAAGAACTTTCATGGGCAAAATTAGACACTAGTCCTTGTTTTCCAATAGGGTCATTTCCTCATGAATCACTGCATTATTGTCACTAAAGTGACTATAGCCTGTCGTAGCTCAGAATGTAACAAGAAAATAAAGTATCCTCTTGTATTAAAGTGATAGAAATTAATTATTTTTATGTGCTTTATAATATTTGGAGGTGTTTTATTATGAAAAGTTTTCAGATAGACACAAAAATGGGCACTTTGATTGTTTACTTTTTTCCAGTCTTCACGGAAATGAAGTGGTGAGATACGTGGCCTGATTTGGAATTATCTTTCAGGTTAAGAAGTACCATTTGGTATTTTATGTAAGGAAACTGGTGTGCCATCAAATCTATAAATTTTGCAAGGTATTGAACCTCTTTCTATTTAACTTCTCATTTGTGGAATAAAAACCTTAACAATATGGTTGTTAAGACCTTTTCTGTTATTGTTAGGTGCCATCAAGTTGGATTCAACTCATAGTAACCCTAAGTACAGCAGAACAAAGCACTACCCAATACTGTGCCATGCATAAAATCTTTTTTATATTTTAGCCTATTGTTGTGGTCACTACATTATGTATCTTTTTATTTTGAATCATGCCACATCAGCAAAGGAGGTTCCAGGGGCTTCACTCCAATCCAATCATTAAGGTCAACTCTACTTTGAGGACCCAACTCTTCCCAGGTGTTTCTTAAACATCTTCCAGCCTGGAGGGCTCATTTTCTGGCACTGTATCTGACAGTGATTTTCTGCTATTCATAGGGTTTTTAATGGCTAATTTTTTGAGGAGTGGGCTACTGGGTCCTTCTCCCTAGCCTGTCTTAGTCTGGAAGCTCAGCTGAAATCTGTCCACAATGTGTGGTCCTGCTTGTATCTGACATACTGATGGCATAGCTTTCAGCATCACAGAAGCACAGAAGCATGCAATTCCTAATAGCATAACATGCTGACAGATATGAGGGAAAAGGCCTTTTCTAGGTAAACAAAACAAAAACAAAACAGAACAAAACAAAAAACCCAACAACAACAACAACAACAACAAAACACTGTGATCCTTATCTAAGGAATATCCAGAGCCATGCAAGATTTAAGCTGTGTCCATATTGCACTTGTTAGTGATTGTTGGAGGCCGTGGCTGAAGCAACCAGTAGGAATGCACGTAGTGAACCTTGGCAAGCATAGATTCTACCAAAAAGTATAATCCTATTTATGGCATTATACATTAGCAAGTATTTCTTTTTGTTATTGTTAATTTCTTAGCATGTTTTCTTATTTGTGACCTGCTGTATATGTGAGTTTGGGTGTACCAGCGTGTGGTATATGAAGATATGTGCATGAGAAGTGTTGTTAAAGTACTGAAAAAGTTTGTTACAGAAGACATATCAAAGACATGCTTAAGGTCCACTGGTGTGTGTGTGTGTGTGTGTGTGTGTGTGTGTGTGTGTGTGTGTGTGTAATGAATAGTATGGCTTTTGCCTGAGTGGTGTTTGCTCCTGCTTTATTTTGGTATTAGCTCCTCTGCCAATTTTGTGATCCATATAATTGTCCCATTTTTGGGACATGTGAATTGAGAGTTTGACCTCATCCTAGATTCCAGATGTAAATAGCTGGTTCAAGACATCCTGGCAGAGCAGTTTGTCACTCTGGCCACACTGGCTTATTGAGAAATGGGCATCTAATAAGCCAGACCAAAACTACTTGATTTTCAGGTTTTATGGGAGCTGTTAGGAAGGCAGAGATTATCCATTCTACTAGAGTTTGTGTGGTAGCTGTTTGGAGGAAGTGGTCTGCAGCTCCAAGTGACTGTCTAATTTCCATGGGTAAAAGTCTTAAGAGAAGAGGTCAAAGAAATGAAAGGCAAAGCCAGGAGAGAGAGACAGAAATACAGATAATGGGAGGAAGGGTTGGAGAGCTTGAAGAGAGAGAGAGAAAGAGAGAGAGAGAGAGAGAGAGAGAGATCTGAAGATAATATTTGAGCCTCCTGGCTTAACCATTTCTGAAATCTCTTCCAGACTTCAGCATAGGAGCCAATAAATCCCTCTTTATCATGTAGTCAATTGACATTAGACTTGCAGACCCAGGATAAAAGTGGAGAATATTTCCTTTTGTGTGCATCTTCTATATTTAACTCAAGAATTCTGTAGTCTAAGGAGGCTTTCTGGAACCTATTTATGTTGAGTTAGAAGTCCTCTACAATGTGTGATATTGGTCACATCACATTGCTATTATTTGTGAACATCTGTGTTTCCTCCACTATGTTTTGAGCTTTGTGAGGTCAGTGAAGATTCTTCCTCTACCCTTATATCCTCAGACCCTATCAGAAAGCAGTTGAGTACCATTTGATAAATGGCTAAATATAAAGCAATGAACTTGAAGCCTTCCAAGTTTTAAAGGAAAAGATGATGTGTCCTCACATTCTTCATGTCTCTGGGCCAACATGATTCAAATGTACTTTTACTTTTTATTTTAATCTATTCTCCTTGACATTTCTCCCCGAGTGACCTCTTCTGCTGAAAGTAATAATAACAGAAGCTACATGTTTTTGAGAGTAATTATGCTTATTCATCATGGCGACCCCTTTCTCTGCAGTTTAGACATTATCATCCCTGTTTTCCCCCATATGTCTGTCATCTTGTCATGCTGTGAGGGCTTGTGTGTTGCTCTGATACTGAAAGCTATGCTATCGATAACTCAGTTATCCGCAGAGCTACCCATGGTGGATAGCTTTCAGCTGAGCTTCCAGGCTAAGACAGACTAGGGAGAAGGACTCAGCAGCCCACTTCCAAAACAATTAGCCATCAAAAACCCTATGAATAGCAGAGAAGCACTGTCAAATATAGTACCATAAAATGAGTCCCTCAGTTTGGAAGGCATTCAAGAGATGACTGGGGAAGAGTTGCCTCCTCAAAGTAGGGTTGACCTTAATAACAGGAATAAAGTAAAACCCCTGGGACCTCCTTTTGCTGATGTGGCAAGACTCCAAATGGGAAGAAACACAGAAGTTGCAATAATGGGCTCAAACATAAAGTGATCCTGTGCATGCCCCATTGTCAGATAGTGTTTAGCTCTGCGGTGTATAGGATCGCTATGAGTTAGACCCAACTCAATAGCATCTAGCAACAACAACAACAAATTCCCATTTTATAGATGAGTAAGTTGAAGCTCAGAGACTGACCCACACATCTTCTGCCTAATAAGAAGAAATCAATGATCTGATTCCAGATGCTGAACCACTGCAGCATTCTTCCTCTTTCTCCTATCAAATAGTTTCCTCCTAGCACCTAGCTCTGAGATAATAAATGTTTTTATGGGGAAGATCATTTGGTAAGAGGGAGAAGGAAAGTGTGATGATTTTTAAACCTAAAGTAGGGGACAGTAGTGTGAGCTGTTGCTTTATCAGGGCTTCAGTTCATCAGAAGTAAGCAGGAAGGGAAGTGAGTGCACTGAACTTCAGGTAGTCATATCACTAGGAAGGAAGGCAAGGTGAGATGAGAAGATGGGTTATAGTTAATCACAATTGATTTCATCTACTTTAACCTTGTACTCAAGGTAAGACCTATTGGTATAAATTATAATTGCATGATAGCTCCAATGTTTATCAACGAATCCCCAAACTTCTATTCCCGTGATAAGCTATTCTACTTTGGTCATTTCACAGGATGTGTAGTATTTCCTTAGTCAGAACCAGAGTATTCCCACTCTTCTCTGTGTGGAAATAACACAGCATGCTGACAGAAAGCCAATTTAGGTAGCTGTCTTTTTTTCATTACTTGGAGGTTGAACTTAGGGGGTCACACACACTTTGCAAGTACTTTACCCCTGAATTTCACCCCCAGGCCATATTTAAATTCTTCTGTTTTGAGTCAGGGTCTCACTAAGTTATACAGGCTGCCTCTGGCCTTGAACTTGAGAATCTTCTGCTTCTAGCTCCTGAGTTGCTGGGATTACAGTCGTGTGCCATCAGGACTGGCTAAGACATTTATATAATCAGTGGGCTGATTGACATTTTGATATAACTAATGCATGTGCTATTAGTATATGTTCTATAAAGGGATTTATTACTATAAAGATTTTCTTTCTTTTTTGATTTTCATAATTTCATAAAAGGGTCACTAGAGTGAGAGGACACAATGAAACAGCAAAGTAATAGAAAACAGAAAAATTAATGCATCAAGATAAAGAAGAAGTGTTTACAAGGCCCTATAAATACCAAATTTCTCTGCACATCTGATATTGCTATTAGAAAAAATACAGAGTATAAACATTTTTTGACATTTCAATAGCACAAAACTATCTGCTTTGTTGAGCAGAACAAAGAGTATACTGTTGGGTGGTGTTAACTTCAGAGAAATAGAAATGAGGACCACAGATGGCAAGAAATGTCACTGTTGGAGGAATTCTGCCGGCAGGATGTTCTTTGCTTTTAGGGGCAATTTATTTTGAATGTTCACTTTCAATCCAGAATCAAGACAACTCTGATTTCAAGTAAAAGTTGTTTCAGGTACTGATGAGGACAGACTAGCTACTTTTCCAAAGAAACCAAGAAAATTGATGTTAATTTATTGCTTCTAGATTATCCAAATGCTTGGTCCTAGTCAACAGAGGGCTCTCAAAGACTATCCCACTTCTGGATCCTCCATCTTCCACAGGACATGTCCAAGGTCATCAAACTCATCTGCATCAAACCAAAGGCAGTAGAGAAAGTAGAGAAGACTCATCCACTCAAAGTGAGGGACACGTATCACTCTGCTCCCATTCACATGGCTCCACCAATGGAGCATAATTTGAAGCATAGGTTCTGCTAGGTAACTGCTTCCCAGAAAAACTCTACATGATATGGGATGGGAGGGGAAGGTGAGTGACATGATTTGGTGAACACTTAATTAGAATAGTAAAAAAAAAAAAATTGAGATCCAGCTTCCTGCTATCTCTTTCTGATCCTCACCTACAGCTCACTTTCTGTTCATTTTCTTTCCACAGCAACAACGAAATCCCTTTGAATTCTCCAAGCTTAGGATAAGCTTTCAGGTGCAGAGTTTATATGAGATTTGTGATTTGGATAGGTAGATGTATACATACATACATAAATAGGTGTGCAGACATTCAAAAAGCTTACTACCTATTGTTGTCAGGTGCCATTGAGTGGGTGTCTAGCCCATAGTGACCCTACGTACAACAGACAAAATATTATTTTCATGTTTCTCTGCTACTTATAGGGTTTAAGATGGCTGATTGTTTTTTGGGAGTGGGTTGTCAGGTCCTTCTCCCAAGCCTATAGGCCCTGGTGTTCCCAGGCAGTCTCCCATCCAAGTACTAACCAGGTCCAACTCTGCTTAGCTTCCAAGATCTGATGGAATTGGATGCCACAGTGGTAAAGCTACCGGCCTTACTACCTATAAACCACCTTCTTGTTGTTGTTGTTAGGTGCCATCGAGTCAGTATCCGACTCATAGCGACCCTCATAGGGTTTTCAATGGCGACTGTATCGGGATTGCCTTGGGAGTGGGTTGCCAGGCCCTTCTCCCAATAAACCATCTAGATAATTCAAGTATGTACAATTTTTTTTCCATCTCTTTGATATTACCTTAATTTTCCTTATTAAATTTGATAGTAGGGCAAACTTGCCTTCAAATATTCCTTGTAATAAATTTATTTGTCCTAGACATCTGGAAGGTCAGCTTTCTTTTTAGTATTCATTCTTCTGGATCCTATTTGTTAAAGACAGGCCACTTGAGTTAACTCTTCATCATGTTGTCTCTTTACTAGATACATGCACTGTTAAACTGACTACAGAAATATTTTCCTAAAGGAAACTCTAGTGCAGGTCAAGAGCAATATGTGCTGATGATGGCCATCTAGCTCCTGTTCCAGTGGTGCTCAGATCCCATCAGAGGGCAGATCAAAGTTGCAACTTACTTTCCTTTGGGACATAAACAAAGACAGGGACCATGCTCAAATGCTTCCTCAGTGACCTTCTGTGTCTCTCATAGTCCCATGCTATTTTTCCCAATGATAAAAGTAAAACAAAAACATCAGTTTTTATAACACGCCTTCTCCAGAAAATGGGCCCACAACTCCAGAATCATAGGATAGAGTTCTCTTGAAAAACTACATCTGACTTTCAGTGACTTCCCCTAAGCTAAATAAAAAATGTTCTTTTCACCCTATCAGATATCTGCTAAAAGTTATTTTATTTAAAGAACTATTCTAAAAAGTTTTAATAAATGTTCAGCCTTTCTCTGAGAGGAGAGAGACACTAAAGAGGGGTTTCACCCATTCCTTTATCAGCACTATGAGCAGGACAGTGGATTGGCCCATCTTGCCTAAGCTTTCCTGTGGGACATCAGCTGACTTTGCCAACTCCTTTATTTGTTTTTAATAGATTAATTAAATAGTCATGGCCACATGGAAAGTCATGGATAGATGTTCCGGACAAAGAACAAAAGGAACTGTTATATATAACCCTTTAGAGTAAAAAAAAGTGACTACATCTATATTTAACAATCCAACTTTGTTAAAATCAGTTTTAATGTGAAATCACTCAATCAAAAGGTGTTGGGTTCCTTTTTTTTTTTTTTTTGCGGTACTGGGGGTTGAACCCAGGCCCCCGCACCTGCATGCTTTGCAAGTGCTAGACCATTGAGCTGCACCCCCAGCATTTTTTTTTTTTTTTTACTTTTTGAGACAGGGTCTTGCTAAGTTACGCAGACTGCCTCTGGTCTTGAACTTGCGATTCTCCTGCCTCCACCTCCCAGGCTGCTGTGTGCCACTGCACTTGGCAGTGTTGGGTTACTTTTGAAAGGTATATTTATGTTTAAAAAAATCCATTTTAAACCTTTTGTATGAAAATTTTTGTAAATGAGTATGGTATGTTTAGCCAGCCAAAGCAATACCAATTGTTACTTCCTTTGATGATTAAATGTTTCTGTATGGTAAATCTTCATTATTTTGGAAAAATAAAGGTAAATGTTAATTTGATTCAGTAATGTCCAAATTAGAGAATATTTAAATGGTACTCAGTTTTATTAAGACAAAATTATCAAAATAATGAATAAACAAAATGGCTTTCAAATTTGCTTGAAAGAAGAGGTAATAAGCTCTGACATTCACTTGTATACAATTTTAGTTCTTTTCCTCCCTCCAGTAATTTTATTTAATTAGTAATTTTTTAGTGTACGACTTACTGTCATTATGACATTTCCATATATGTATTTCATTGTACATTGCTCATATTCACTTCCCTGGTCACCCTCTCATGACCTCCTCCCACTCTTTCTTCCCCACCAATGGTCCTTTCTGCTTGCATGTCTTGTTTGTGTGTATATCTATCTATCTATGTACATCCCGATTTTGCTTTAAGGGCCAAATATATGCTATTTATTTTCCTTTATCCCATTACCCTTTCTTCTTGCCTCCTTGCCCTTTTCTTTAGTCCATTAGCTTTCCTTATATAGGTCCCTTCTGCTTTCATGATTTGTATATTTTAATATTGAATATATATTGAAGTCAAAATCCACATATAAAGAAAATATGTGATGTTTATTTTTCTGGATCTGACTAATTTCACTTAAAATGATAATTTCTAGTTCCATCCATTTTCCAGGAAATGTAATAATTTTGTTCATAATTATGGCAGAATAAAACTTCATGTTGTGTGTGTGTATATGTGTGTGTGTTTGTATATCACAATTTCCTTATCCATTCATCTGTTAACAGAAAGCTAGGTTGATTCAGTATCTTGGCTATTGTGAATAATGTCACAATGAACATGAATGAGTAAGTATCACTGTTATATATTGACTTATATTCCTTGGGCTATATACTCAGAGTGGTATGGATGGTTCATATGGTAGTTCTATTTTTAGTTTTTTGAGGAACTTCCATACTAATTTCTACATTGGCTTCACAACCTTCATTCCTACCAGCAGTATATTAGAATTCCTTTCTCCCAGCATCCTTGCCAGCATTTGTTGTTTTATGTTTTGTAGATGCTAGCCATTCTTATATGGGGTGAGATGGTATCTCAATGTAGTTTTGACTTACATTTCCCTGATAGTTAAGGATGCTGGACATTTTCTCATATGACTTTTGGCTGTTTGCATTTCTTCTTTTGAGAAGACTCTGTTTCATTCCTTTGCCCATTTTTTGAATGGATATTTTGCTTTCTGGTATTTGATTTTTTTGAGCTCTTTATATATTCTAGATATCAATCCCTGGTCTGATATATAGTTGGAAAAGATTGTCTCCCATTCTGTAGGCCGTTTCTTCATTCTGGTAATTTTGCCCTTTGCTAGGCAAAAGCTTTTCAATTTAATGCAGTCCCATTTGTCAATTCTTGCTATTATTTCCTGGTTTTGGGGCGTCCTATTCAGAAAGTCTTTCCTTATGCCTATGCCTTAAGGTATTTTCCCTGTTTTCATATAGCATTTTCAAGTTTGAGATTACACATTAAGGTCTTTGATCCATTTTGAACTGATTTTTGTACAAGGTAAGAAAGAGGGATCTAATTTCAGTTTTCTTCATGAGGATATCCAGTTCTCCCAGCACAATTGTTGAAGTGGCTAGAATTTTTTCCTTCAAGTTATATTTTTTCCCCTTTTGTCAAATATCTGGTGGCTGTAGCTGCATGGGTGCCACAGCCATTTCTAACCATATTGTCAGACAAGGTCCGGATATGGGGAAGAGGGGTTCAAGGAACTCATCTTCCAAGAAATGGATGGGGATGGAGAAAAGGAATATGTGCTTTTTGCTTTCTAGAAATAGGATTACTGCTTCTAATTATTATGAACATAATTACTTCATGTTTAGGACCAATACTCATAACTAATACTGTATTAAACTCTAATGAAACAAATGCTGAAAGAATGACATGACTGGGGGAATTTGTAAATGAATTAGAAGTAATGACCTCCAATTGTAAAGGTTATGTGGACAATATTTTAGTTGAAGCTGATCAGCAATTTCCACCCTGGGACTCAAGTGTTAAGCAATTTATGGTTCAGCTGCAACAGGCTGAGTTTTTAGCCCCTACTTGGACTAAAATGGCCCCACATATGATAGTTAAGGTTTACAAAGAAAGTATAGAACAATCAAAAGAATATATAGGCCTGTTCCCACAGCACAAAAGCCTCCTTGACAATTTAACATGGAGGTGCTTATCTGTCCAAAGGCCAACCTTGGCTCCCAGCTGGGGAAAAGAGTGGATACACAACGTGGAGAGGTGCTTATCTACAACCTTGCTTCCCAGTTAGAGAAAAAGAGTAAAGGTTGTTGTTCCCTAAGAATAGAGTTCAAATACCCTATTATAGTTTATCATTTATAAAAAGCCTAAAAAGAAAAAACCTTCCAAGTACTTGGTGTCTGGAGATAATAAAGTTTGTGTTTTGAACTATGGGTTGTTCTGATTAACAGGTGCTTGTGAAACTTTGTTTCATGAATAACTGCTTGTGCTATTCTTACTGCTTACATGACCTAAGCCTAAAAAATTGTATAAAACTTTGAGCTTTCTGAAAAATAAATGGAACAGATTCACACTGCCTCCGAGCTGCTGTGTTTGCTGTTACCCAATCGCCGACTCCTCACTCACCTTCAGGAAACTCTGGATCCTAGGCTGTAGCTGGACTGCGGCACATGGGTTTATTTCTGGATCTTCTATTCTCTTCATTTGGTCTACGTGTCTGTTTTTGTGCCAGAAAGCTCTAAGAGTTTTCTAGTTAAGTCTTCAGATTCTTTTAAATATGGGATCATACAGTCTGCAAATAGGGATGATTTGATTTCTCCCTTTCCTATTTGGGTCCCTTTTATTTTTTTCTCTTTTCTTATTGTAGTGGGCAATAGTTTAATTACTACCTTGAATAACAGTGGAGATAGTGGACACCCTTGTCTTATTCCTGATTTTGGGGGAGATTAGCTCAGATTTTTCCCACTTAGTATGATGTTGGCTATAGGTCTTTCATATATTGCCTTTATTATGTTGAGGTATGTTCCATCAACTCCTAGTTCCTTCAAGGCTTTTGTCATAAAAAGATAGTGAACTTTGTCAAAGGCCTATTCTGCATCTATTGATCGGATCATGTGATTTTTGTTTCTGAGTCTATTTATATGCTGTCTTACATATGTTTAACCAGGCTTGCATCCCTGGAATGAGACCAGCTTGATCATAGGTATGAACCTTTTAATGTGTTGTTGAAGTTGATTTGCAAGTATTTTACTAAGGATTTTTCCATCTGAGTTCATCAGGGAAATTGGTCTGTAGTTTTCCTTTATTGATGTATCCTATCTGGTTTTGGTATCAAGGTAATACTGGCTACATAGAGTGTGGTTGTGTTCCTTCCATTTGTATTTTATGGAATATTTTGAAGAGCTGTGGTGTTAATTCCTCTTTAAATGTCTTGTAGTATTCAGTAGACAATCCATCCAGTCCTGGGCTTTTCTTTGTTGGAGGACTCTTTATTACTGTTTCTATCTTGCTGCTCCTTCTAGGTCTGTTTAAGTTGTTTATATCCTCTTGACTTAATTTTGGCAGGTCCTATGAATCTAGGAATTTATGCATTTCAACTAAGTTTTCCAGTTTTTTGGAATATAATTTTCAACATATTCCTTAATGAGTCTCTGGATTTTGTTGGTATCTGTTGTAACGTTCCTTTTTTCATCTCTGATTTTCTTGAGTCTTCTCTTGCTCTTCTTTGGGTAGTTTATCTAAGTGTTTGTTGATCTTGTTTATCTTTTCAAAGAGCCAGCTCATTCTTTCACTAATACTTTTTATTGTTCTTTCAGTCTCCATTTCATTAATTTGTCCTCTGATCCTTATTATTTCTTTCCATCTGCTTGTTTTGGGATTTGTTCTTGTTTTTCTAAGAACTTGAGGTACATCAATAAGTTATTTGTTTGAGACCACTCTGATCTTTTAATGTAGGCAGTCATAGCTATAAACTTCTCTATTAGAGCTGCCGTTGCTGTATCCCAAATTTTCTGATAGGTTGTGTTTTTATTTTTATTTTATTCTAAGGATATTTTTATTTTCTCTATGATTTCTTCAAGTAATCACTGATCATTTAAGAGTGTATTGTTCATTCTTCATATATTTGTATAGTTGCTGTAATTTCTCCTGCTGTTTATTTCTAGTGTTATTCCATGATAGTCTGGTAAGATACACAAAATTAGTTTGATTTTTCTGGGCTAAGACTTGATTTATGACCTAAAATGTATCTATTTTAGAGAAAGTTCCATGGGCTATTGAAAAGAATGTGTATTCTGTAACTTTGGGGTAAAATATTCTTTATGTATCTGTTAAGTCCATTTTATCTATTGTAGCATTTAACTCTGAAGTTTCTTTGTTGACTTTTTGTCTGGATGTTCTATCTATTCGTGAGAGTGCAGTATTAAAGTCATCTAATATTATTGTATTGGGTCTTACCAGTCAAATCAATTCCAGTAGTGTTCCTTTAATGAAGTTGAGAGCATCAATGCTTGGTGCACATATATTTACAATTATTATACCTTCATGTTTCCTTTTTTAATATATAATGACCTTCTTTTCAGGCTAGTTTTTACTTTAAGTCTACTTTGATACAAGATGTCTGCTCCTCTTTTTTCAACTTCCACTTGCTTGGTGTATCGGTTTCCATCCTTTTACTTTCAGTCTGTGTTGTCTTTGCCAGAGGAATGTTTTTCTTGCAGACAACAAGTTGTTGGATCTTGTTTTTGAATCCAGTCTACTAATCTGTATCTTTTAGTTAGAGAGGTAAGATGATTTATAATTAGGGTTGTTATTGGGAAGGGCTTACTTGTTTCTTGTAATTGTATTGGGTATTTTCTTTCTTAATTCATACGCTATTTCTTTTCTTTCTCCCTAACTTATATTCAAGGTTTTCTATTTTTTTCAGTTACACACGACTGATTTTTTTTCCTCCTTCTCTTTCCCTTGCCTGTTCCTTCCATGAAGTTTATTCTCTCCTGTACTCTTATGCAGGAATATATCTTTTTCCTCATGTGTGTAAGATTATTTTAAGTTTCTTCTGCAGTGCTGGCTTGGTGGCTATGTATTACTCTAGTGTGTGCTTGTCTAGAGCTGTCTTTATTTCTTTATCAATTTTAAATGATATTTTTGATGGATGTAATAATCTTGATTGGCAATTATTTATTTTCAGGCCTTAACAGATATCATTCTATGCTTTTCTAGATTTTCAGTTCTGTGCTGAGAATTGTGATGTAATTCTGATGGATTTTCTTTTGTAAATGAGTTTGTGTTTTTCTCTTGCAGTTGTTAATATTGTTGATTTGTTCTGTAATGTTGGCAATGTAATTATTGTGTGTTGTGGTAAAGTTCTTTTCTGGTCATGTCTATTTGGTGTTCTAAATGCCTCTTGTGATTGGATATCTATTCTTTCCCAAGATATGGGAAATTTTCTGCTATAACATCACTAAATAAGTTTCCTATGCCTTTAGTTTCTAATCTCAGCTTCTTCTACCCCATGGATTGTTAGGTTTGGTTTCTTGATCATGCCCCAAAGTTCTTGGAAATTGTTGTCATGTTCTTTCATTTTTTTTTTTTGTTAATATCTGATTGTAGTATTTCCTCAACCTCATCTTCCATTCTTGATATTCTATCTTCTGCTTCATCTAGTCTACTGATTATGTTTTCCATTGTGTTTTTATTTGATTTAATGAGTTCTTCATTTCCAACATTTTTTCATTTTTTTAAAACTTTAATTTCTTTCCTGAATTTCTCAATCATTTTTCTGATGTTGTCTTCTACATTGGTGACTTTCTCACATAGGTCTTGTATTGATTTCCTTACTTCATTAATTTGCTCATTTGTGTCCTCTTTGAAGTCATTGATCATTTTTACAGTTAGTCTTTTAAATTCTTTGACATTTCCATTGTTTTAGTATCTTTGGATTTTAGTGACTAAATAAAAATGATCTTAGGGAAAAGAAGTGTTGCCTTGCATTTTCATGTTTCTTGTGCTTCTAATTTTTGATTTGTGCATCTTTTTGAATGAAGGCTCCATTTCCTCTCCCCTATGGGAAATTGTGTCTGAAGATGTGTTCTGTTCACATCCTCTCACTGCTCAGCTCTATTTTGCAACCTGAGACCATCTCACAATCTCCTCTGTTGTTTCTGTGCTTTTTCTGATCTCTTTCCTATGGAAAAGAATCCCGTCCTTACTATTCTAACTCCTTCATTTACCACATTACCAAGAGCCTATCTTTAATACTCCATTTTAAACTGGAAGTCTCCAATTTCAGTTCTTTACACTGATTCTCTCTGAAGGTTAAACATTGTTTCTCTGATTCTCTTCTTATTATTGTTAGGTACTGTTGAGTTGGGTCCAACTCATAGTGACCCTATATACAACACAACAGAATGAAACACTCTCTGACACTGTGCCATGCCTGGCACTATTGTAAGAGTTTCTGTGCTAGTCATAGGGTTTTCAATGGTGGGTTGTTTTTGAAGTGGATTCCCAGGTCCTTCTGCATAGCCTGCAGCACCTTGTATTCCCAGGCTGTCTACCATCCAAGGACTAGCCAGGCTGACCACGTGGGATTAGATTGTAAGGTGCTAGCTGCAGACTCTCTTCTTACCCACTCATAGTAAGTGCAGCATGTATATGAAAGTTCTCATTCTTTAAGGATAGAAGGAGATAAATATGAATCCTACACTAGCTAAGTTATCTCAACTTCAAATTTAGTACTAGCTGAAATATTCAGTTGTGTTGAGAATAATGTTAGACTTAGATTTTATGTAAGTATCTATTTCCAAGACCATTAATCATCAGCCTTTCTAATGTAATTTCAAGTTATATCCCTACGGTACTTCCTTGTATCTCAATAATGAGAATGTTGTGAGAATCCTTGTAGTTAGTATAGTCATTTTCTTCATTCCAGTTGTAAGTATGAACAAAAACTTCAGAGAAAGATGACTAAGAGAAAGGAAAAATTGGCATGGCAAGGGATGCTACTCAAAACAGGTATAAAATAAAAATGAAAAAGAAAATGTGAGCTACCTAAAAACAGCATCTCTTAAGACAGATCAGAAACTGCCCTTTTGCCCTGGGATCAAGTGTTTTTTGCATCAGCAAAGAACTGGAAAACCTACAGGGCTACTTTTGAAATATAAACCTGCTCTTCCTCTTCTCTTCTGCACTAAAGGACATTGTCTCTTCCTCCCTAGGATTCTACTTAATGCCTATAACTTGATGGAGCCATTCAATGTTTGACCTAGAACCTGTAGCAAAATTATTGGTGGCTTGCACTTGCAATGGCTGAGCAGTTTTCTTTTTTAAAAATGGATATTCATCTTATTGAAATATTTACTTTATTTTGGTGCATGGAAATATTTCCCTATTCTGCCATTGAGATTCAGTAGCAAGATTAGTGTTGTCTTTTTAATGAAAATAGCTCTTGAAGTTTACTTTATGATTGTTGCCTTATAAATCATTCAGTTGTTCATTCGCATTGAAAATATATAAATGTAAATACAATCAAGAAGAAGTTAAAAACTTTCCCAAAGTTGGATATACTAAAAAACCAAACCAAACCAAAATGACAGGTTTTTAATTTTAAAAAATCTTGAAAATCTTAAAATCTCTTATTTTTCAAGGGTATGCTTTCTCCTTCTTAACTTAAAAAAGTGGTTCCTGGTCAAATGTTCCTTTTTCTAATATGTAGTGACTGTCTTTGTCTCTTCTCATTAATTTGGGATCAAAGTCTAAGTTGTTCAGAAGTTAATATAGCTCCCCCTGCTTTTTTTGATTGGCACATGCTTGGTATATTGTTTTCCACCCTTTAATTTTCAGACTTTTATGGTCTTTGTGGATGAAATGAGTCTCTTGAATTCTACATATTAAGGGTTTTTGTTTTTTAATCCAGTTGGCCATTCACTGCCTTTTGGATGGTGAGTTGAAAGCATTTACATTTAGAGCAATTATTGAGATGAGCTTATTATTCAGCATCATTTTGATGTTTGTTTCTTTTCTTTAGTTTATATTAAGGTTGCTGTGTTCATGAATTCCCCTCATGTCTTTGATTCATTTCTTTGGTCTTGCATTTTGGCTTGTCCTGTTTCTTCTGTATGTGGTATTTCTTCAAGAATATTTTGCCTTGCTGCCTTAGTGTTTGTGAATCACATAACCTTGTCAATATCATTGATTGTTTTAAACTCTCCATCTGTTTTAAAAGACATACTGTTACTTAATATTTATTTACAAAATACAGGAGAACCTAACTTCATAAAACAAACGTTATTGGTGATAAAGGAACATGTGGGTCCAAATAAAATAATCACGGGAGATTTCAATACCCTACTCTCTTTAAAAGACAGGTTATCAACATAAGAAAATCAGCAAGAAATGATGGAGTTAAACATCACAATAGATCAACTGGACCTAAGAGAGGTCTGCAGATTATTCCATCCATCAGATGTGGAATACACATACTTCTTAGCACCATATGGAACTTTTTCTAAAATAGACCACATTTTGGTCCAGAAAAATGGCCTCAACAAATACAAAAAATTGAAATCATCCTCTGCATCTTATCAGATCACAATGGAATAAAACTAGATCTCAAAGGCAAGAAAAATTTCAGAATGTTACAAGTACATGGACAAAAATAATCACACTTCTGAATGATGAATGGGTCATCAAAGAAATCAGAAAGGAAATTAAAAATTCCTGCATTCAAATGTGGATGAAAACACATCCTACCAAAATTTATGGGATACAGCAAAGGCAGTTCTAGGAGAGAAGTTCATATCCATGAGTACCTTCATTAGTAAGTTAGAGAAGGCCCAATAAAATAATTTAATGATAACTGTAAGGCACTAGAAGGTCACAAACAAGCCAAACCCAAAAAGAGTACATAGAAAGAAATTATTAAGTTCAAGGCAGAAATTAACAAAATAGAGACTAAAAGGACAATACACAAATTAATGAAGCCAAGAGTTGGTTCCTTGAAAAGATCAACAAAATTGACACTCCCTTAGCCAAAATCACCACAAAACAGAGAGAAAAGGCCCAAATTAAAAATAATCAGAGATGACAACGGAGACATAACAATGGGTACCAATGAAATTCAGAAGACATTCAGAGAGTACTTAGAGAAATTGTACTGACCTTAAAATGAAAATACAGAAGAAATGAATAAATTCCTTAGCACATATAACTTGCCAAGACTAAGCCCTGAGGACATAAGCAAATTAAAAAGACCCTTTACAACCACTGAGTTTGCATCCTACATATCTGACAGAGGACTAATCTCTAGAATATAAAAAGAAATTGAGAAATAAATCACCAAAATAACAAATAATACAATAAAGTAAGTGAGCAGTGGAACTTGGCAGAAAATTCTCACAGGAAGAAATTTGTCTGGTCAATAAATACATGAAAAAATGCTCCATATCCCTGGCCATTAGGGAAATGCACATCAAAAAACACAAGAGTTTTTTTCTCTCTCTCTAGTAAGGATGGCCAAGATTAATAAAACAAATGTTAGCAAATGCTGGTGAGGATACAGAATAAAAGAAATCCTTTTACAATGTTGGTGAGACTGTAAATTAGTTTAGCCACTTTGGAATTCAATATAGAGGTACCTTAGAAAATTAAGAATCAAGCTGCCATATAACCCAGCTATATCACTCCTGGATATATACCCAAAGAAAGATAAGTCTTCATACCACAGGAATATCTGTACTTTCATATTTAATGTAGTACTCTTCACAGTCACAAGGGTATGGAATCAACCAAGATGTCCATCAACAAAGGAGTAGGTTGAAAACTTGGGTATATATGTATAGTGGAATACTATGCAGCAATAAAGAAGAATGAAATTATGTTATTTGCAGCATAATGAGTGGAACTTTAGAACAAAATTTTAAACTAATTAACTAAAACTCAAAAGATAAATACCATATATTCTCATATATGGAAACTGAATCTAACTTAAAGGAAGGAAAAACATATTTAGATATGTAAAAATAAAAAGCATACCTATCTAAGAAAGGACAATACAAGTAGATCAGAAAGAAGGGAGGAGGGGATCAGTGGGTGGGAGTGGAGGTTGAGGAATAAGGGAAGTGGAGGAGAAAATAATGGAGAGTGATAAAGAGGGAGAGGAAAATCTCAAAATACAGGATTGAACCATATGAATACATGAAAAAAGGGAGAAAAATCAATGAAACTATAACCCATGGTTGCATATAACTTTCATTACATATTAATTAAAATTCCTGCTTTTCTGTTTTCTTCTTTAAACTGTTCTGTAAAATATGTAAAATGATGAATATGTAAGCAAAACTGATTTAATACTTATATAATGGATATAGAAAATGACTTATTACTCTGTACTCCACTAACATTTATAAATAAAAAAATTTTAAAAATTGTTCCTAAAGAATTAACCCAGTGGAAGTCATTTTCCCTTATTACTACTCACGTTTCGTTATAATCATCAAAATTTCCCATCAGTTTTGCTCTAATGATCATCTTCACTACTAGGTATCTGGGATTTCATCTATGAGAAGATACTTTAATAAGAAAATAAATAAAAATGTCAGACTAATATTAGCTTGTTATTGTTGTTAGATGCCGTCGAGTTGTGTCTGACTCATAGTGACCCCCATAGGGTTTTCAATGGCTGATTGTTTCAAAATTGCCTCTGAGTGGATTGCCACATCCTTTTCCCATTTTTGCAGTGCTGGGTATTGAGCCTGGGACCTCAAAGACAGTAGAACATCATGCTATCTACTGAGCTTAGCCATCTTTTATTTTGCCAAATTTCAATATTATAAAAATAAGTGTAACTATTGTCAACATTCTTCATAAAATAAGACTCTTCTATTCCAAGAATGCCTGAAGCTGTAGCCCTGTGGCATCTGATCCCATCAGGTCTCTGAAGCTAAGCAGGGTCAGGCCTGGTTATTGCTTGGATGGGAGACCATCGGGAACACGAGGTGCTATAGACTTGGGAGACGGACCTGGCAACCCACTCCCCACAAACAATCTGCCATTGAAAACCCTATGAACAGCAGAGAAACACTGACAGTAGCATTTTGCCTGTTATACATAGGGTCACTATGAGTCAGATACTAACTCAACGGTACCTATCAACAACAACAACATTCCAAGAATAAGCTATATACCTTTTATGAAAATTTACGTTCTGTCATTCTTTTATTGAACAGTGCAAGTCTACATGCTGATCTCTGAGAATCACCTTTTTTCTTACCCTGAACACAAAATATATCTTAGAAATTTAGTTGTTTTGTTAATTTCATATTATCTGGAGGGTATTTAAAATGTTCCCATACACTTAGGGACATTCCTTTCAGTGATGTAAATCACTTACACCCTCTATATTTCTCAATAGCCAAGTAGCTCCAACTGAATGAAACTGCACAGTGGAATATCTCCAGATTCTCTCTGTATATAAGGAGGATAATATCTCTCCTTAGTTCTTCTAAGCAGAAATGATGATGACTATATAGTACAATATGTGGTTATGAACTTGCTTATGGAAGAACAACCATCCATGAATAACTCGGTAAGTAGACCTTGTAACATGGCAGTTGTCTGTCTGGATAAGCTCATTTTTTTTTCAGTTGGGAGGCCTGGACACTTATTCAAAGTAGCTCAAGATGGAGAGAGTTTTCCTTAGAAATATTTTGGAGGGAATCTTATCATCATCTCTAAATAAGAACCATGGGAAGAGGCTTCCCCAAAAATGTACACTGTAGAGTTTAGTTGCAGCGACGACAGGGTCTAAGATTGTGATTTATAAATGAGCAATACACCATACAATCAACATAACCACTTTTATCTCTGTAGCTCCATTTTCCTCTCAATACCAACTGGATAGATTCTTTTCCTATGTTGTTAGTCTCTTCTTAATTTAACTTCTGCTTCCTCATTATTTCTGCTTCCTTATACTTCTAGCTAACAATACACATAGTGAGAAAGATTGTGAAATTGTACTGATGTGGATTTGAATCCAAGATCTGCAAATAATGACTCAGACATAGGCAATATACCTTATCACATTTAATCTTCAATTTCATTAAAAGATAAAATAAAAGTAATGACTAACTTAAATTTAATGAAATTATGCTAGAAATGTTTCTCCTATATGTGAAGTGATCAATACTGTTGAGTATCCTTTTATTATTATTTCTAAGGACAATAATTATTCTTAGTTCACCCACACAATTATCTTGAAGCTTTGGCTTCCATATTTACTTCCTCATTATTTCCATGTTACCTAACTGAAGTTCTCAAAAAAGGAATGTGTTTACTATAGCGTCTTCCATAGCAGGCTATGGCATAGGCATGAGTCAGCTACAGATTGGCTATCTTAGGGTCAGATACACAATCTTTTTCTAATGGCTGTGGAAAGGAATTAGAAGTAAGAATATAATAAGTAATGTAAAATATGTTCTCATCAATGTATTCATTTATCTGAAACTACAGGCAGGTCTGTTTCACTGAGAAGGAGCTATGGGTGTGACAGACAAACTGAATTTGTTCACTGAGGAAGAATTCACAGATTCTCTTTCTTGAAGTATATGCATCAATATCATTATCCTATGATTAGCTATTTGTATAATTTTGGAGTTTGAAGGATCCTGGTATGTTACTGGTATTTTTTCATATATAAACATAGCCTGCTAAAACTAACACATGGAAACCAACCAAATAGAACCAAATATACACTTAGTTAAAGGGTTTTGAACCTGTTGATATGTTTATCTAGGTTCATTTTGACAGATGTGTAGGAAATTTGGTTAGCTTATTCTTACTATATCCAAACCCATGAAAATGTCTTCCTTTGCAAGACAGAGATATAGAAACAGTGTAATTACTGATTGGAAGCTAGTGTAGATAAAATAAGAATACCCTAAGCTCTAATTCAAACCACAAACCTTAAGCCCCACTCAAGAGGATATTTTAGATTCATATAGGTTCAGATAACTTTGGGCCTTCAGAAAACATTTTGACAAAGTGAGACTTCTTACTTTGGACCCTTAAGAATAAGCAGGGCAAATATAGAATATAAGGACAATTCCTCTGAGGAGCTTGGAATCCTGGCTGGGATTTTGCAATTGCTTGCCAGTTGATGAACTAGAACAAAGAGAGAATGCAAGGGATGTATGTGGGTAATCCAATTTAACACTCATTGACTCCAAGGAAGAGTCCAAAATGCTATTGAATGACATGGAATTTAATCTTAAAAAAATAAAGCAATGGTTACATAATATCTAATCAACAAGGGCAGATGTAGATTAACATTTCCCCTCCATATACATCTTTATCTTTTTGTTATTTTACTTCTTGGCAAATTTCAGAGTTTGTAAGACAGTAGGTACTCCCTTCTCATTGTCTTCTATCACTGTTTTTCTATTTTTCTAGGCTACTCCTGTCTCTTGTTTTCTTTTCCATTTTTTTTTTCCTTTCCTCCTTTTTCTTTCCTTCCTTATGCAGTATTCAGTCCTGAATGCATAGCATTTTGCTGGGCAAGTTAGGGGAGTATTACAGACTAGTTCTGGTCTTTGATCTCAGGAAGTATGTCACCACCTGTCTATTGTCTGCCTGAAAGGAGGTAACTGCAAATAACAATAACAAAGTCCTACCCTGTATCTTTATAACTTGACTTTAGAAAGAAATGTTTCTTATTCTTTTCTTTCTTTTTTCATTTGTGGTATCTACAAATTTTTATTACCTAGGCATACTTGCTGATGAGACTGTAAGGAAAATCCACTGCTTACCCAGCCTCCTTTTCCCTTGAGAAACCCCTTCCTTCCCTCTACTCCATGTGGTTCTGATGAAAGATACTGCCTGGGCCACAGATCATCAGTTGGGATTTAGGCTCCAGCAGAATGATTAAAGACCTGCCATGCAAATGGGCTTAAAGGGAAAAAAGTCATCTTCTTCCAGTGGCCATGTTCTGGCAATATAGAGGAAGCCAGCCTCAGAATGAAGTCAACTACCCTCAGCAAAGGGGATAAGGACGTGGAGGGAGAAGTGCTGCACTGCTGGGGCTCCTGTCTCTGTGTCTGAGGCAGAAGCCCTAGTTATACCATGCTTGGTTATATAGAGTCATGGAAAATTCATGGGGGAGCCAACAATGAATCAAGTCATGACAGAGTTTGTGTTTGGGGCACTTGAGAATTAATTCTTTTAGCTGGGTGTGGTGGCTAACACCTGTAATCCTAGCGATTTGGGAGCCTGAGGCAGGAGGATTGTGAGTTGGAGGCCAGAGGCAGCCTGTGTAATTTAGTGAGACCCTGTCTCAAGATAAAAAGTAAAAATTGATGGGCCGAGAGTGCGGTTCAGTGGTAGGATACTTGCAAAGTACGCATGAGGCTCTGGGTTCAACCCTTAAGAACCACAAAAAAAAAAAAAAAAAAAAAAAAAAAAAAAAAAAAAAAAAAAAAAAAAAAAAAAAAAAGAAAGAAAGAAAGAAAGAAAGAAAATTCATTATTTTTCCATATAGTTCAATAGAGTCACTCCCATTGTAATGAAGCAGTTCTAACTAAAATTAAAATTCAGAAACTTTCAAGAAAGTGCTAGGTGTACAAGAAAAATATGGTTGTTGAGATGATGGGGATTTTAATTGTCACTAGAGATGTTCCTGTCACTGACTCCGAAAATAAAATAAAATAAAATAGACATCATTTGAAACACTGAGCTAACCTAAGGTCAGACTTTAGTTCAAATTCTAGTTCTGCCTTTTAACAATTGACCAACTTTGGGCAGATACTTAATCTCTTTATTCTCATTTTTAAAATAAGATGAAAAATATTATCCAATGAGTAGAGTTGTCCTAAGAATTTTTTTTTAAGAAAATAAATACAACTCCCAGAGAAGGGTATGATATATAGTAAATGCTAAGTAAATGGTTGCTGTTGTTATTGATGGTCTTCTTGGGAAAGATATACAAGAGCAAGATTCTCTGAGTCACTTCCAGTCTGTTGAGTGATGTACTGTGCAGATACAGCCTAAGCCCTGGTTTTTCCCTTATGGCTGAAGGGAGGAGTAGCTGGCTATTAAAGTTTGTTCCTTAGCAAGAGGTCAATAGCTGAAGTCAACTAATGTGAGACAGCAATGGGGTGGTAGCCGTAGAGTGATGGTCCGGGAAAGTTGGGAGTTGCTTGAAATTGATTAATTATACTGTGATATGTCATCTCTCTGATTATGAGAGTTGGGGTAACTATGTTAAGGTGAAACCTCATAAGTTGATGTCCTTGGGTTTATGCATAGTGCAATTCATGTAGAAACATCAGTTCCTTCACATCAAGAAAGTATAACATTGCTTATTCATTTAATAAATATCCACTGATATTAATTACCCATTATAGATAAGGCCCTGTGCCAAGCACTATGGTGAAAAAGAAAACTATGATCCTTTGCCTTCATAAAGGTTCAAATCAAGTGCTAGTTCCTTGGTTCTTCATTATGACGGATACTGCTTTCCAGAGAGTTCTCGTCCATTATCTCTTTGACTATTTTGCAACTAATTTTTTTCCTGAAGATACTTCATGTATGTCATCAGTAGGTACAGGCTAACTAAATGCTTGTCATTTCCAGTGTGAACCACTTCCACACAGCATTGTTCTGTGCAACCTTTGCTATAACCTAGAAAATGGCCTGGCTCCTTGGTGATACTTATTTTGATGCCAGTTCTTGCTGTCAATTCTACCAAACTCACTGCTTCTTGTTTTCTGCTATTTTTTTAAACTTCCTACAAGTT
This sequence comes from Pedetes capensis, assembly GCA_007922755.1. NCBI lineage: Eukaryota > Metazoa > Chordata > Mammalia > Rodentia > Pedetidae > Pedetes > Pedetes capensis. Next base: position 15,526 of record VMDO01009346.1, on the reverse strand, counting down.
ACTAGTTACATATCAGCATTATTTTTTTTCTTTTCTTATTCTTTTGTATTTCTTTTTTGTTATATAGTGATCATATTTGTGGAATGACATATTAGAAGGAGGTAGTACAGAGAAAAGGAGAGATAGGAGGCTATAACAGTGTATTTGAAATGCTCCAAATGTTATTTTTAGTCAGCATCTGAGGTCCCCAGATTACTCGAAATATAATTCGAATTTGTAGATAAAAAATTACTTTGGGTACAGGGCAACTACTCTGTGGATTTCTGCTTTGAAGATAAGAAATTGACACCCACCCCACTTATAGTCATGTGATATATCAATTATAGTCTTAAGAAGAAAATGTAGTCTCAATTTCTAGTCAAATGTGTCATCTACTTCATCATGATGAGATTGAAATATATGAATCTACTATTGTTGTCAATTCAGTGAATCATTTGCTTCATTATCTTTGAGTTACACCTCCCACAACCTATGTAGACTATTAAGTCACGATTAAATAATGAGTCACTTACTGAACTTTACAACAACTTATGCATAAAATAGATTCTGATGTTCCCTGATCTTGGCTCAGTCATGACCAGCAAGAACAAATACAGAAAAAGGTAGCAGTACATATGTACACACATACACATGTACACCCATGCACAAGTCTACATATATGTATGAAAGAAGACATAAAGTTAGAAAAGCAGATGGCTAAAAAAATTAGCATTCAGCGGACTGAGGTGGACTCTTATGGTAAAAGAAATCTTTTTATTTCAGAGAATGTCCAAATTTTAAAAGAAAATATAGGTTGGGAGAGGGAAAAAAGGAGACAGATTACCATTTATTAAGTACTACATCCCTATACTTAAACTAGGCTTGTTACTGGGAAGCTATGGATTGATAATCTAGAATGCAAACCTGAAGTCTAACTGACTCTAAGTCTATACTTTCCCTTTTATAGAGTGTTGTGTAATGACAAGCATTAAGGGCTAATATTGTAGAATTTGTTGTTCAATAGTTTGTGGTTGCCTATTAGCTGAGAAACTAATGTTTCAGAAATATTTTACATTCTATCTATGATGTGGCACCCAATAGATAATTCTTGAGAGTCTTCTGAGGCTTATTTATTTATTTATTTATAGTTTTGGAGGGGACCTTTAGCCTTTCAACTGTGAGATAAAAACTGAAAGTTTCTTTTCATCTCTTTTCTATCTATTTTATGCTTAATGGCCATTCTGCAAGTTTTCCTTATACTTCTTACTATTTAGTTTATCATTTTTGTGTATGCTCCACTGAAACTTCAATACTATGAAGTTATTTGTAGTAAATATTAAAAGAATATGGAAATATAGGTCTAATTTGAAGTTTCAACAAATTCCCATTATCATTTCTTCTGATACCTTTGCTAATCTTGCCCCCTTTTTCTCCCATCAGTCTAACATGAATATCTCTTATTCCATTTTCAAATTATGATTTAGGAATACTAGAGTTCAAATTATGACTTAGGGAATATTAGAGTTAATTTCTACTTGCACAGTGAAAAGTAATGTCATTTTGAAGAGGTTAATTAGCTCAAACTTCGTTCAAGAAAGTTGAAAATATTCTAGGCACCATTCAATTCCATTTTGTTAACTTTCTCAGCTGTCCCATAAGTGAACATATTCATGCCATTTTGACATTGCTCCATGACTTTTCTGTGTCCTATTTCAACAGTTGGATTTACATTGAATATACCCTAGTACCCTGCTAACCTGGTTGGATCCAGGACAAAATGGGTGCCAGGAAGAGAAGTGGTCATGAGAGAATGCTGTTGCTTGGTTATTTCAATTAAGTAAAACTGAAACACCCAATGTTCCAGTAAAGATGCTGCATGACCTAGGCTGGGTGTGTATCAGGACTTCCCTCAGACCCTCACATTCTTTTCCACCATGTCTATTGTACATTGTGTTCTTCTATAATTATAAATGTATGTTTGCCATAGCCACAAAGACTTCTCATTGCTTGAAGGAAATTCAGCTTCAAAGAGCTTAAATTGTGAAGGCCAGGCCCCCTTCTGAGAGCTACCATTGCTTGGGGGTGATTCTTTCCTTAACTCATCCACAGTAATACCGCTGCTTGGCTTGGCTGGCTGCATCTTACTCTGTCCAGATTGGCCTGAGGCTTTAGTGGTTTCAGCTTTTGAAAAGAGCATCTTTGAATTTTTGATAATGTAAATCTCAATATTGTTTTTTCAAAACTATTCTTTGCAGCATACTTCCTTACTATCCTAACAGGCAGAAGGGGCTCTCATCTTTTGTGATTTTAGACCTCACATAAAAAAGATTTTTAAAGAAAACTGGCACTTTGATTACAGGGTATACTTCACATTGAGACTTAGTTTCAGTTTTGAGTTGCTGAGAGTCAAAAGTAAAGTGGCATGCTTAAGAAGAAAGGGCCCTGAAATACAAGTTTAAAATGTGATGGACTAAAAACCATGCAGCATACTTTATGACAGAGCAGTCTGAGATAAAACTATGTTTTATTTTTAACTGTCTTCTTAAAAACTCTAACAATTACACTTTCTGAGAGCTTTCCTAGGATAACAGCTTCCAAGAATAGAGTCATGTCAGTCAATAACCACAACAGCTTCCATAAGCTTTTTAAAGGTAGTATCATGTAATGCTTTCAATTAATCTATGATGTTACTAGTAGTATTCCATTTTACATATTGGGACAACAAGGTATGTAAAGACTGATTTTGGACCCAAATCATTGTAATATTGTAAACTATGTTTGAAAATCATCATACTTATGCTATGCTGTGATGAACATTTCTTGTTTGGGGATAATTGTTTTTGTAGCATTGTAAATACAGAAACCAGAAACCTGCATCTACCTTTACTAAGACTCAGCAAAGTTGTTGGTGTCCAGCCTAGAGAATATCCACAAAAGGTACCTTCTCAGTGATATACCAGTAGAACTGATTTAAGAGACTTCAGATCCTTCTTTTTTAACTGAGAATGATTAACACTAGAGTTGTTGTTGTTGTCAAGTAGGGATCATTTAATGAGTGCTTATCAAATGGTAGGTGTTCCCAAAAATGTTCTCCTTTAATCCTCTCACAAATGTATCAGTCAGGGCTTATTATCCCCATTTTGCTTATGTGGTGATTTGGGCTTAAAGAGATTATGCAACTTGCTTAGAGACAAAAGGAGTGGAACAAGGAAAAGAATTGAGTCCTGCCCATTTGATTCCAAATTTCATGCTCTTGAATGAAGTTGCCTTTTCACAAACAGTGACATAAACATAACTATAGATCCATCTATCAATTGTGTACACTGTATCATGGCACTCCACTGGCAAGTTTCTATTCATCATTTCTTAACCTTGCATGTCTTATTTTACGATCAATTTTCACTGTATCAATTTTTCAGATAAAAAATATTCCTCAATCATCCTGGGTACATTTTTTCCACGTAAGGTTTGGAGAAGATAAGAGGTACATTTCAGAGAATATAGAAAGATTTCAGTACAGGTTTGTGTGGTGCCAATTCCTTATCCATCCCAACACTAATAAGGCCAAAGGGACTTCTGCAATCTTGCATCCAAAATCAACTAATCTAATCATAATACTATGCCAAGAAATCTTTCATAACTTCCTTTGATTATTCATGGAAAATTTCATATTCCAACCTTTACTGTTAGAAAGGTCATGCCAAAATTTCAGTATAAATAATGTATACTTCTCTTTTCAGACTCTTTATATCTACAGCAACTTTTCTCCAATAGTCAACAGAAGTTTTGTAATAATAGATTTTAGCTATCCTTTGACTACTCAAAACTGTCATTTTTCACAGAGCAGCTGAACGGTAGTATTATTTCTTTTGCTTCAATAATGTGCTTGGTACTGAGCTAGCTTCAGTACAAACTGCTTTTATAATCTTATACTATGGCATTGGTTGAGGAAAAGAACATTTTATTTGCTTTACCACTGAATAGGCAATGTCCAGGGAAGTAGAATCATTCTTTATGGCATCAAATATCTTTTAGGAACTCATTCTGATATGTATTTACTGAAGACTCTGTTCTTCTCTCCAAACCCAGGTGCATGAAGAAATATAAAAAGTTATTCAGTTATATTTCCAACTCTAGCCTAGCAAAGATGCAAACACTATTGTGATTTATCCAAGGGCAGCCCTTGGAAGAACATCCAAAGATGTTCTTCATTTATCAAGAGCTCAAAACCACCAATGACTATGGTGACCTCAGCTCCAAAAAGCCAAAGGATTAAGGTAGACAGGGAGATAGTCAACGAAAAAAAGGAAAACTCTCCACTAGATGGATTGACAGTGTCTACAGCAGTAGGCTTAAGCATGAATAAGATCATGTGCCTGACACAGAATCAGGGAGTATTTCGTTCTGATGTACATAGGGTCATTGTGAGTCAGACCCAACTTGATGGCACCTAACAACAACAACATGGAAATAGAAAGAACCAATCAGAAAGACCAGTAAAATCTGGGAAATCAAACACAGCCCCAGCAGGACAGTTGCCTTCAGATCAAACAGAAAGGCTGAAGGATCCAAGCTCCCACAAGTGGGCATGTTGTTTGAACCAACTATCAATATCAAATAGAGTATCCTGAGTCATTTTATCTCAGTGATTCACAAGTAGGTCTGGGCCATTCCAGTGAGACTTTAATTACTTGATGTGGAAAATAAGATAATGAACCTCAAAGCAGCCCAGAATCTAGTTTTGGCTTTACTCTTACCCTGGCTTAAATTCTGGTTTGTCTGTGATAACTTGCCTTTCCTGAAATCTGAGGGTGGCACTGCCAAGCATTGCCAAGTTCACCCTGAATATCAAGCCATTTGACCTTTGCCTGCACACTGTAATCGACCCTCTCACCCTTCCCAACTGTGGTACTAATTTTTGCCATGGGCAGGTTGAATTTAAGAATCACCACTCTAACACTGTCAGACTTAGCCTCAATTGTACCTTCTGGGAATTTTTTTTTTTTTTGCCTTGACCTCAAGAGAGAACATTTCCTCTGTGAGTCTCACTTCCTATGTTGTCATCTAATACAAGTGATCAGTTCTTCTATTTTCCATGCCTTACTCATATTTAGCAACCTTTCCAACTCAAGATCTCTAAAACTGGGAATTCCTGGCTGGGTGTGGTGGATCACACTGTAATCCCAGCACTTCAAGGCCTGCATGGGCAACAGTGAGTTTCAAGCTAGGCTGGGCTATAGGGCAAGACCCTATCTCAGGGAAGAAAAAAAACAACAAAACAACAACAACAACAACAACAACAAAAAAAAACAGGAAGGAAGGAAGGACAGAAGGAAGGAAGGAAGGGATGGAAGGAAGGAAAGAAGCGAACCAACAATAATCAACAAAGAAAAGCAATCAAAAACCAAACAATAAAAATTTCCCTGGGAATGTCCTTGTGTTTTGTAACACTAGAGTAATGCTCCAAAATGCCATTAAGCATTGTGGGCCTACTGTCTGTGGAATTACTTATAAATAGCCAAATATCTGCTGCCTGTCTGACTGGAGTATAAATCCACTCATTTCTGGATGTTCCCCCAAATCTCCTAATATCACCTGTCTTTTTGCTCAGTTGTCTGTGAGTAATAGCATAGGCTCTGAACCCAGACTCTCAGATTGCAGACCCACCATTTCTAAGCAGGCAACTTAGTCAAGTTAGTTTCTTCCTTCCTTCTTCTTTCCTTCCTCTCTCCCTCCCTCCCTCCCTCCCTCCCTCCCTTCCTCCTCCTTCTCTTCCTCCTCCTCCTTCTCCTCTTTCTTCTTCTTCTTCCTCTTCTTCTTCTTCTTCTTCTTCTTCTTCTTCTTCTTCTTCTTCTTCTTCTTCTTCTCTTTCTCCTTCCTTCCTCCCTCCCTCCCTTGTTTCTCTTTCCTTCCTTCCTTTCTCTTCTTTCTTTCTTTTTCTCTTTTTTCTTTCTTCAGTGTCTTTCCCTAAAACTGAATATAATAAGTATGTCACTATAAAATCTGTTGTGATTAGATTAGTTTAGATAAAGCACATATATTATTCAATGTGTGCTCAAGTGGTAGTTATTTATTTTCCTTTAGGAACAGTGTTATAAGCAACTCTAAAATTTATACTTAAGTATTCAATAATGTTAGATGATGTTGTGTTGTTATTATTTTTCTTCCAAATCTTCCTTTCTTCTGGGCTTGACACTTCTGTTTTGAAGTAGGGTTCCAAATCCTTTTGCTTCTGTGCTTGCCTCGCTCTGCTGGAATTAATACAGTCTTGCACCAGCAAGAGCTAAAGAACTAAAGAGATTAGGCCTGGAATGGAGGGCAGAGAATATTCAAGCATTGGCAAAACTGAAGATTTACTCTATACTTGAAGAGTTTTGAAATGGTGAAATGATGGTGGTGAGGAGCTAATGGCAGGCTTTGCCAAAGCTACCTCAAAAAAGTACCCTCTTCTAACTAGCATTTACTGAAATGCTTCCTAGCTATTATCAACAGAACATCAGAGATGAGAGAAGTCAAATGCCATTTCTCCATAATTTCCCAAAGCACTTACCTTCACACATACTCTCCTCCCTCAAGTTTAGCCAAAACCAGCAGATACAATGGGTAGAACATTATTCTTGTCAGACAGTCAGAGAAAAGTGACTGTATTATTTCTTAGGAATTGGTTTCTCAAGACACTACTAAACTAATTCTGATAGACTATATGGAACAGGGAATAGTATTTTCTCAATATTGTTTTTGATTCAGAAGCAGTTGCCATTCTTACCCGCTGACATAGGAATAAATCTGTAGAAACAAAGTCAAGAAAACTTATGGCCCATTTCCATTAATAGGATCCCTGTGGCAGGAAAGAAAGGTCCAAAGCCAAGAACAGACATCAATAAATTGTTCAGTGTTGCTGAATCAGGAATTGGTTAGGCTGAAGGGTTTACTTAGCTCAATTTTTTATTCAGGATTGTGGTATTACAGTTCATTTGGATAAAGCTTAAAGATTTCTTTTTTTCTTGCTTTTTTACTAATTTTAGTTTCTATTTTTTCCTAGTAATATATTCTCTGTTTATTTTTTTAGTGTGCAAATATTCTTCCTCCTAATACAAAACTTAATTATGGACTGGGGCTTGACTCATCAGTTTCTGATTTTGTAAAGTCTGCTGCTTCTGAGCAGAAAAGAGACATGAGTAAATGTGAACATTTACTATTTCTCTTGTATTGGAATTTCAAAACCATTATACATGTCACCTGAATATATTTTCTCAATTATAGTACATTCTAGAACGTGGTGGGCATGCTTTCTAGGCTACCCATATCTAGCCTGCAGTCTGTGCTCTGCATCTGGCCCAGGACAGGTAGTTATGTGGCCTCAAAATTTTTTATTTGCTACTCCCCCTTATTATGTATAGGCACTAAATACATTATATAATTTATATGAGACCCAAGACTATCCCTCTTACTCAGTGTGGCCCAGAAAAGCCAAAAGGTGGGACACTACTGGTCTAAACCATTGCTAGACAGAAGCACACCATCCTAATTTGATTCATGAGCACAAGATTTATAATAATGGTGACAAGACAGAAATAGCAACTACAAGAACATTTTATAAGGGTTGCTTAAACTAGAGAAAGAAGGGGAGCAAAAGATAATAATATCTAAATATCAGATTGAATGCTTGTGAAAGCTGGACAGTCACTAAGGAAGATAGAAGAATTGATGCTTTTGAATTAAGGTGCTGGAGATGAATATTGACTATACCATGGACTACACAAAGAACCAACAGATTCATCCTAGAAGAAGTACAACTAGCTGTTTCTTGGAAGCAAGGATGGCTAGACTGTGTCTTACATATTTTGGATATGTTGTCAGGAGGGATCAATTCCTGGAGAAGGATGTTATGTTTGGGAGAGTGGCAGGTCAATGAAAAAAGGAAGATCCTCAACTACACAGACTGGCACAGCGACTGTAATAATGGGTGTAAACATCAAAAAGATCTTGTGCATGGCACAGTATTAGGGAATGTTTTGTTCTATTTTACATAATATCATTATGAATCAGATGTGACTTGACAGCACCTAACAACAACAGCATATCAGATTGAAGATAGCCTTTTTTTTTTATAGAAAAGATGAAACTTTAAGGAATGTTTATATTCTAGTAATAATGTTGGCTGACATATGGAAGAACTTCTTAACTTCAAGAGAAATGGAATTCTAACTCATTATCATGGGCTGTTGATCCCTAAATATATTGAAACAATTTTATACATTGAATATTATATATGCAAGAGACTATATCATGTATTTGCTTTGTATTTCCTTAATTTTGTTGTAAAATAGTAACCACAGTATATTTAGTTTTTTTATATGTCACACTCTTTATACTCATTACCTCATTCAGTTCTCATCAAAGTCATAAGAAGTTAGTGTCACTAGTCTTACTTTTCAGATAAGGAAAGAAGGTTTAGAGAGGTTGAGTAACTTATCCAAGGTATCATGTGATTGACCTGAGATTTAAATACAAGTCTGCTTGATCCCAGAATTCAGCTTTTTTATATTTTATTTTTTGGTACTGCATGTTTGAACCCAGAGCCTTGCACATACTTTGCAATCACTCCACTACTGAGTTGCATCCCCACCCCTTTTAAAAAGTTTTTATATTGAGACAGGGTCTTGCTAAGTTTCACAGGCTGCCTAAGGCCTCAGACTTGTGATCCTTCTGCCTCTGCCTCCTGAGTCATTGGAATTATAGGCCTATACCACTGGGAAGCCCAACATTCAATTTTTAACCACTAAGTGTATACTGCCTCCATAGCATTGAACCCTATATTGAAAAATGTCAGCATCTAATTTTGAAAGGTAATTTTGGAAAAGTGTTTGATGATTTGTAGTCTTTTCCACCCATTGTCTATGCTCAATTTCAACTGGTAATGCCTGTTGCTTTTCACAGTGCTCAATGTTAATTTTTCTTCCATTTCCATTTCAAATCCTAAGTATAGGACGTGTCAGGGAATCAGCCATTTCAGCCCTATCAACATTACATATTTGAAGTGTAACTCAGCTGGATACTGGAAGGATGGGTATGTTGCAGGTAGTTCAGTTGCTAGGGCACAGAAACCTGAGAAACAAAACTCAAAGCCTTTGGTTGAAAATAAACAGCATGTTCTTGATGGCTACACCCAGGCTATTCTCCCACTTCTTTACTTCCCTGTGGAACATGCCTAACCCACAATAACTCATATATGAACATTTTTCAAGTAAATGCCTGTCAGCTGCATAATCAGGGCGGCCTGGGAAGAATCAGAAAGCAGTACAGTCTCATCTGTAACCCCACCTACTTGTTTTCTCAGCATCACTGTGCATGGTCCATTTCAGTATTCTATTTCCTTCCTTTTCACACCAATGACAAATGTTTACTGTTTGGGATGTGTTGAGACAGGCTCACTTTCCCCTCCTTCTTCCCTATATCTCACATGTGAGGCTTTACTGTAAAGCAGCCCCTGTTACTGACCTCATCCCACCTCATCCCACCAATGTCTTCCTGGGCTCTTTTTCCTGTTGCCTTTGTTCTCAGGCAAAGGCTATCCCAAAGAGATATTTTAATACCACCATCTACCTCCTTATACCAGTACAGAATACTCTCTTCCAAAGAGGCTACCTATCAAATTAACTCCAACCTTCTGTAACTGATCTATCTTTGATTCAATTCCAATGTTCAGGGGTTTGGAGAACCCTGGTTGGTAAGCCTGAGGGGCCATTATCCCCAGCAGCAGAATGGTAGTGTTTTGTGTTAGACTGACCTGAAGTATAGAATAAATTTTATTATAAATATAGACTCCCAAAATGAGAGATAAAACTTACCATAACAACAACAATGGCAACAAGAAAAACTTTTAGTCTTATTTTGCATATTCCTCCTTATTTTTCTTGCTTTTGGGATCCTTGCTGTCTTTTTTTTCCCCCACTTACTTCGTATGTTGTAAATTGGATGTGATTCTTCAGGTAAGAATACTGTTTGTTGTTGGGTGCTCTGGCTTTGGATCAGACTCATAGTGACCCTACACACATCAGAACAAAAGACTACTCAACACTGTGGGATGCACATGATCTTTTTATGTTTGAGCCTGTTGTCGGAGCCACTGTATTTCTTCTCATTTTGAGTCATGCCACATCAGTCAAAGGAAGTCCCAGGTGCTTTACTCCATTTCTGTCATTAAGGCCAACTATACTTTGAGGAGGGCTGGGATTTAGCTCAGTTGGTAGAGCGCTGCACTGCAGTCTCTGAGGTCCCGAGTTCAATTCCCAGCACCGCAAAAATGGGAGAAGGGCCTGGCAACCCACTCCCAAGGCAATCCTGAAAGAGTCAGCCATTGAAAACCCTATGAGGGTCGCTATGAGTCAGATACTGACTTGATGGCACCTAACAACAACAACAATACTTAGAGGAAGCAACTCTTCCTTAGTCATTTTTTGAGTGCCTTCCAACCTGGGTAGGATCATTTTCTGGCGCTATGTTTGAAAGTGCTTCTCTGCTATTCATAGAGTTTTCAATGGCTAATTATTTCAGGAGTGGGCTGCAGGGTCCTTCTCACTAGTCTGTCTTAGTCTGGGAGCTCAGCTGAAACCTGTCTACCATAGGTAGTACTGCTGGTATCTGAAATACCCATGGCAGAGCTTTCTGTATCACAGCAACACACAAGCCTCCACAACACAAGCTGACAGACACATGGAGGTTAGGTAAGGATAGGTCACTATTAGTAAAAGCTAGAGAACAATCTAGGAAAAGCTGTGGCAAAAGATCTCTTTAGAGTATTGAATAGCAGAGATGTCACATTGAAGACGAAGGTGCGTCTGACTCATGCCATGGTATTTTCAGTGGCATCATATGGTTATGAAAGCTGGACATTGAACAAGACTGACAGAAAAGGAATTGATGCTTTTGAATTGTGGTGCTGGAAACGTCTATTGAATATACCATGGACTGCCAAAAGAACCAACAAATCTGTCCTAGAAGAAGTGCAACCAGAGTGCTCCTTGGAAGCAAAAATGGCCAAACTGCGTCTTACATATTTTGGACATGTAGTCAGGAGAGAACAATCCCTGGAGAAGGACATCATATTTGGGAGAGTGGCAGGTCAACGCAAAAGAGGAAAACCCTCCACCAGATGGATTGACACAGTGTCTGCAACAATGGGTATAAACATAAATAAGATCATTTGCCTGGCACAGAATCGGCAAGTGTTTCGATCTGCTGCACATAGGGTCGCTATGAGTCGGACTCGACTCAACGGCACCTAACAACAACAACAAGAGAACAATCTAGCATTTTGATGGACCACATGACTTCCCTTCTATTTGAATAATGGCCTAATAGTCTTTTTGTTTGTTTGTTTGAGAAAAATAATATCAGATAATGTGTTTATATTATTCTACTGATAACTCTATTTTATTCATGAAACTTCAAAGTATTTCTTCTTCTCCTCCTCCTCCTCCTCCTCCCCCTCCTCCTCCTTCTTCTGTATTAGGGGCCCTTACTCATGCTTTGCAAGTGTTCTGCCAGTGAACTGCACCCCCAGCCCCTTTTAAAATCTTTTATCTTGAGATAAAGCCTGAGTAAGTTTTGCAGGCTGCCTCTGGGCTCAAATTTGCAATCCTCCTGCCTTAGCCTCCCAAATTGCTGGGTTTACAAGTGTGAGCCACTGTGCCCAGCTTGAAAATTCAAATTTATTGTTTCCAGTGCACAACTACATATTTTAATTCATTTTAAAGGTAAAATCAATCATTTGTGTTCAAACTCCATAAATATGAGATTAAATCAACTGACATTGTTATTTGTTTTTGACCCACGTACATTTTATCTGACTCAGCTTGATACATATTTACCTTATGACTGCATACAGAGATATAATGCTTATATGCTCCATATTTTTAAATGTGATGTTAGAATCATTACATTCTTGAGTATTTTTGTGTATGTGAAAAAATAAGTTAATCAGATTAAAGTGATTGTTGGTCTGATATTGAGTCACTTGTTAATAACTCAATGATTAGAGTAGATTAAAAGATGAGAAACACAATGACCTACTGGATAAGTGCTATTGTTATTTAACCATTGCAGACAATCAAAATAGGACTTAGCACTGAGAGCTTCCTTCTCTCTCTTCATTGACAACAAGATGAGAAAAATTATTTAATGACTTAATATATTGCTCAACACTTCTTATTGTAATGATAAAAATTAAAGCTGGGCACAATATTGCACACCTATAATCCCAATGAATAAGGAAGCAGAGGCAGGAAGATCATGAGTTTGAGGCCAAAGGTAGCTTGCACAACTGAATGAGACCCTATCTTAAAATAGATAAAAACAAACATCATGCAAATTAATGATTTCCTGAAATTGTAGACACAGCTGTTTTCTGCAATTCTTATAACATTTATTCACATCGAACGTAGGCTTTCTTAATACAACTTGGCAGAAAAACATGTATTTCTATTCCCCTGTGCTCTCAGCTATAGGTTGTGTTCTGGATGTGAGTGTTATAACTGACTAGTGGTATATGAATCCACGTTGGAAGATTAGATTTAAAAAGAAGCAAAACAATAATATGTTTTTAATAATGTATTGTTTTATTAGGTTTTCTTCAAATGACATTAGTGAATTCAAGCCCTCTACCATCATTCAACAGCATTTTAAGCTGCTGGAATATTCCAAGAGTTTCTCTGGAGACAGATTTCATATACTTCTTCAAGTGACATGCTATGGACATTATTGGTTATAGCATAGTAATATATGAAAATAAGTATAAATCTTCAATTATGGAATAATAGATCACTTAGTAAACCATAAAATTCTCAGAGCTAATAATGTGGACTTCGATTTAACATGAGGAAGAGAAATAATTGATTTAATGAAATGTTAGGCAATGATACTAGTAGTGATGTAGCTATTTTAAATTTCAGAAGGAAATAGAATTTATATTTTGTCCAGATCACAGATTATATAACATGCACAATATTTTTAAAAATATAAGTTTTTAAACTACACAATGGTAAAAGTATATTATAATAAAATCCAGTTGCTCTATTATATCAATTAGTGGTTTTATTTTTATGTAAACACTGAAGTGCTCATATCTTAATAAATTGCAAATTACTTACTCTTGCCTATTTCTGAAACATTCACGGATTTCACCAATTTCTGTTGTAGTCCTTTGCTCTCTCTTAGCCAGTCAATAAGAGTTGCTATGAAAGACAAGAAAAAGAAAAACTTTCTATTTTTTAGTGCTTGTCAACACACACAAATGAGATACTTTCTGGAGTTTTTAGAGAAAAGGCCATGTAGGTCAACTAATGCTTTGGCATAACACCATGTTGTTCTTGCCAAATGAGACAATTAATTTGTTTGACTGAAAGCACATCAACATGGCAAAAGAAAAATACTTCTATTAGACATGGTGCTATTTTTTTTTGTAGGCACTTACATCACAGTTAAGTAGGTGCCAGATGTTGTTCTAAGTACCTTACAAGTAATAATTCATTTAATAGCCACAATCATCCCATGGAGTATGTATTGTTTCCTTTTTTTTAAATCTCCTTCTTATAAATGGAGAACTGAGGTAGTGAAACAGTAAGTAACTGGACCAAAGTGACAGTATAAACAATGGGATCTGTTGGCAATTACTGTTACAACACTTCCTTGGTTAAACCTAATCAATCTTGGTTTTCATTCTTGTTTTCTACTTTGTCCTGACTTTGAGCTTCTGTTCTAACATCTAGATGTTGGTTTTGTCTCCTTATATCGTATGTGAATCTCTAGTACCCTGGTTGTTCTTGGACCAAAATCCTTTCTCAGAAGGTCAATTCAAAAATGTAGATTTCTTTTCCTGAACTCTAATTTAAACTGAGGGCCAGCTGCCTGATGGTTAACTACTTTAGTCAATTCAGCATATCACTTTGACTTTTTTAACACCACTTCTTCCAAAGGGCTTTCTATCAGTTCATTTCTGTTAGACACCTATCCTGACAGCCTTCCTGAACTTCCACATTATTTACTTCACTTTTAATTATTGAAAGCTGCAATTAGAATAATTTTAGTAATAATGTAATCATAACAGATTTTAAACATTTTGCAACATTTGATTTTTCCAAAATAAAATGTTTATAGATAAGTTAAAAACTTCTGTATTCTTCGCCCATATTGAATTCTATTCCTCCAAATGAAAATGCACCACTAACTTCAATTAGATGCATAACACTCCCAGGCATGTATTTTTGTCTAATACACATGTATTTGCAAAAAATTCATAGGATCCTTTTGAGTATGTTTTAACTTTAAATAGCATCACAGTGCACATATGATTTGACAACTTGTTTTATTTATTAAACACTTTTTATTTAACTCTCATGATTCAATTCTAGTTCATTCTTATTTACTGATATGTAGTACTCATTGGGCTGGGATTTAGCTCAGTTGGTAGAGCGCTGTGCTGCAGTCTCTGAGGTCCCGAGTTCAATTCCCAGCACTGCAACAAACGGGAGAAGGACCTGGCAATCCACTCCCAAGGCAATCCCGAAACAGTCAGCCATTGAAAACCCTATGAGGGACGCTATGAGTTGGATACCAACTCAACAGCATCTAACAACAACAACAACAAGTACTCATTAGTCAATTATACTATCATTTATTTATCCATTATAATATTGGTAGGCCTTTAGGCTATTTCCAACTGTCTCTCCTGAAAGCCACATTCTAATTTAAAAACTCATATCTACCTGCACACTTATATGATTTTTCTTCTGGTTAATTATCTTCAAACTTTCGCCTTTTGTACCCCTTAAGAATTTTTATGGGCTGGGATTTAGCTCAGTTGTTAGAGTGCCGCATCCCGAGTTTGATTCCCAGCACTACAAAAATGGGAGAAGGATGTGGCAATCTACTCCCGAAACAATCCTGAAACAATCAGACTTTGAAAACCCTATGAGAGGCACTATGAGTTGGACAGGACTTGATGGCACTCAACAACAACAACAAGAAGAATTTTTAATTTCTTTCCATTTTTTTTACATATTTTAAAAACTAAACTGTGGACTTTATTTGGATATCACCTATTTTTCTACTAATGTCCTTTTTATGTCTGGATACCACCCAGTGTTCCACACAGCATTTAGTTGTCATGCCTCCCCTGTCTCCTGGTCTATGACACTTTCTCAATTTTTCCTATTTTTCACGATCTTGATGTTGTTGTTGTTGTTGTTAGGTGCCGTCAAGTCGAGTCCAACTCATAGTGACCCTATGTACAGCAGATCGAAACACTTGCCGATTCTGTGCCAGGCAAATGATCTTATTTATGTTTATGCCCATTGTTGCAGACACTGTGTCAATCCATCTGGTGGAGGGTTTTCCTCTTTTGCGTTGACCTGCCACTCTCCCAAACATGATGTCCTTCTCCAGGGATTGATCTCTCCTGACTACATGTCCAAAATATGTAAGACGCAGTTTGGCCATTCTTGCTTCCAAGGAGCACTCTGGTTGCACTTCTTCTAGGACAGATTTG
>VMDO01009345.1:25533-78012 GCA_007922755.1 Pedetes capensis | reverse complement strand
TGGTCCTGGGATGTTGGACCCAGGGCCTTGTGCTTGCATGCTCTGCAAGTGCTGGTTTGAGACAGGGTCTCGCTAAATTACACAGACTGCCTCTGGTCTCAAACTTGCGATCCTCCTGCCTCCGCCTCCCAAGCCGCTGGGATTACAGGCGTGCGCCACCGCGCCCAGCCAGGGGCATTTCTTAATATATTTATTTTTATTTAACTGTTACTTCACTACAGGCTCTATTCAGAAGTAAACAGACAACAGGCGCAACTAGAGTTCAAAGAAATACCACACATTACTACAGGTTCTTCTTTGTCTTCATTGAACTCTAATGGAGCTAGATCCAAATTCTTAGATAATTTGGATGGGGCCAGGCGAAATGTTACTGGTTCTTGCCTTGAGAAATTATTTCCATTCATCCCTCTGTAGGAGCTAATCTCTTTCCACAGCCCAAGGGGATTCAAATAAACTACCACTTAATAGTCTTGGTTTACTTTCTCCCCACTCCAAACTTGATTTTTTTCTTTTCCCAGTGCTGGGGATTGAACCCAGGGCCTTGTGCATGCTAGGCAAGTGCTGTATACTCCCAACCCTGAACTGGATTCTTAAATTCCTAAGAAGGAGCCAGGGCATCTCTTCTGAGCTGCTCTGCACTTGGCTCTTCGATCCTGACCTTTTCCGTGATCCCCTAGGCAGGCAGTCTACAAACATAACACTCTGGCATCTGATCTCATCACAACTTGGAAGCTAAGCAGGTTTGGGCCTGGTTAGTACTTGGATGGGAGACCACCTGGGAATACCGGCTGCCACAGGCTTGGGAGAAGAACCCAGCAGCCCATTCCCAAAACAATAAGCCATCAAAAAACCTTATATATGAATAGCTGAGAAGCACTGACACAGTGCCCGGCATGGTACAGTGTTGGAGAGTGTTGCTTTCTGTTGTACATAGGGTCGCTATGAGTCAGGCTCAAGTCGACGGCACCTAACAACAACTAGGTAGGCAAGATATTTTCCTAACCATCCCCATGTCTGTAGAGAGTTCTGCATTGACCCTGCAGACAACTCTCTGGCCCTTATTGGAGAATTTGATGATTCCAGCCACCAAAAGTCCACCTCTACCTTTGGCTACCTTCTGTCTGATAATTTACATTATCAACGTAGGTTCACTATGCTTTGGTGAAATCCAACTTCTTCGCCTTTCATTTATCCAAGCAAGGTTTAGAAAAGGCCTAAAATAAGCCTGCAGCCATAGCCCTGTGGCAGCTGATCCTGTCAGATCTCGGAAGCTAAGCAGGGTCGGGCCTGGTTAGTCCTTGGATGGGAGACTGCCTGGGAAAACCAGGTGCTGCAGGCTTGGGATATAGACCCGGCAACCCACTCCCAAAAATCAGTCTGCCATTGAAAACCCTATGAATGGCAGAGAAGCACTGACAATAGTGTTTCCCCTGTTGTACACAGGGTCGCTATGAGTCGGATACCAACTTGATGGCACCTAACAACAACAACAAGACAAGCATTGTACTTGGTTTGGAGGCACATGACATTGCCTCCCTCCTCAGGGAGGTGCAATCTACTGAAATTGGTGGCTGGCTGCCATTTATTGAAGGCCACTGCATGGCAGGCTTCCTGCTAGAAGGTTATCTTCTTTACTTCCTTCACTCCTTCCAACAGGGTAAAGCTGTTGCCCCTTTTTGTGACCAAGAAAGCTGAGTTTCACCGATGCTTCAGTAAGTCACCCAGAGTCACCAAGACGGTAAGCGGTGGGGCTGGAATCTGAACATTTATCTGTGTCCAAATCCTTGCTTTCTCGTTTGCAGTGGAAACTCTACATATGGAATAGTAGTTAGGAGCTCAGACTTTAGGAACCCCAGCTCTCCACTTGGTTGCTATGCAATCTTGAACAAATTAATAAGCCTTTCTCAACTTCTGTTTGCACATCTGTAAAAATAGGCACGCTAATGTTTATCTCTTAGGATTGCGGTAAGAAGCTCAGAAGTAGCAGGTGGGGTTTTGGGGGCTGAGATCTAGGCCTGGTCTCACCCATAGCCACGTACTTTCCTTGGCTGCATCCTGGGAACTGGTCTGCCTTGTAGTGGTTCTCTCCAAGCGCCTTCAAGACAGCCTTCAAGACAGTCAGAGGGACACCATTTGTCCTAAGCTCATTTGCAGAGCAAAGGTGGTTGCCACATACTGAGTCACTGAATGACCAAACTCTCTAGACTTTGAGGGGTTTTTTTGTTTTTGTTTTTGTTTTTCCTCAGTACTGGGGGTTGAACCCAGGGCCTCATGCTTGCATGCTCTGCAAGTGCTGGACCACTGAGCTGCACCCCCAGCCCATTTTTTTACTTTTTTTTGAGACAGGGTCTTGCTAAATTATGGAGACTACCTCTGGTCTTGAACTTGTGATCCTCTAGCCTCTGCCTCCTAAGCTGCTGGGATTACAGGTGTGCGCCACCACACCTGGCTCTAGGCTTTAAGTATTATTCCTTCCTTATTCAGATGGCTCTCCCTGAATGAACCCCCTTTCCCAACTCAAATACACTCACACTTTCTAGAAGGCGTTCTTCTGGAATTCACCTTGACATCATCAACAATATCAAGCAGACAATAAATACAGTAAGACATGCTACCTATTAAAAGAGAACAGTTCTCTGATATTCTTACAGATTAGGAGGAGAATCTGAAGCCCTCGGTGCATCTCCTAGGACTTGAACCTGGAAGCCTTGCTCCTTTTATAGTTGAAAGGAAGCAATGCTTTTCCCCAGCTCCAACATCTCCAGGGCTTTAATGGCCCCTCAGTGTCAAGAGGATACGGAAAGCATCGCCCCTGGATACTTTGGGGTACTGTTGTTTGGCCAGTATAGCCAAGACTTTTCATCAAAATATCAAACTGGTTAAAACTCCGCTTTGGGCCGGGCATGGTGGCGCACGCCTGTAATCCCAGCAGCTTGGGAGGCGGAGGCAGGAGGATCGCAAGTTCGAGACCAGAGCAGTCTGTATAACTTAGCAAGACCCTGTCTCAAAAAGTAAAAAAATGGGCTGGGGGTGCAGCTCAGGCGTCCAGCACTTGCAAAGCATGCAGGCGCAAGGCCCTGGGTTCAAACCCCAGTACTGCAAAAAAAAACAAAAACAAAAACCACCTCCTTCTTTGGCATCAGGAGATTCCAGGATGGGTTGGCCGCAGGGCCTGGACTCTATTATCATGATCATCTTTCTACTGACCTCTTTGTGTCCAGTGCAAGAATCCTGTTTGGGCGAATGTTCAGTCTGGAGTCAGAGGCTGCGTCACAAACACAGGGGTTACTGGGCCTGTGCTGGTGCAGAGGAAGGGGTTGGTGACCGCAGGAGCATCTCTGTGTCCCTGCTGGTGGGCCTTTGAGTCAGAAGTTACTTCATTCCTTCCAGACAGGGTGGGTCCGACATCAGAGGCCATCAGTTGTGCCTGGTGGCTGTGGCTTAACCCGCACTTTTCTGGGTAGGAAGGAAATAGCAGTGGTCTGAGCCCCTGGAAAGTTTAACTGGCCTGACGGTCTGAGGGTTTTTCTGGCCTGCTCGGTGGTGGTTCCTTCACCCAACGTTGATTGCTGAAGACAGACAGACTTTGGAGCAAGCCAAAAATGCAATTCATCTCAGGGCCCTGTTCTGTTTGCCTACTGGGTGCCAAGCATTTTATGACCAGCTGGGGATCGGGGTTACAGAAAGGATTAAAACAGCCTCTCTCTTTAGTTTGTAGGATGGTTGCTGAGCAGGGCTAGCTCGATCCTTCCCAGCATGCTCCTGTGTTCCTCCTTCACTCATGGACTCCCTCTGCAATCTAGAGGACATCTGTATCCCAGGCTTGGCTTCCCATAGTAAAGCCAAGCTCTGAGCATCTAGATCCTAGAACCAGAGAACAGACAGCAGCAGTCAACATGGAGGTTAGAACTGCCTCTGTTGTTGTTAGGTGCTATCAAGTCGTGTCCAACTCATAGCGACCCTCATAGGGTTTTTCAATGGCTGATTGTTTCGGGAGTGGATTGCCACCTCCTTCTCCCATTTTTGTGGTGCTAGGAATCGAACTTGGGACCTCAGAGACTGCAGAGCGGTGCTCCACCAACTGAGCTAAATCCCAGCCCCAGAACTGCCTCTGGAGGTCAGAAAAAGGTGCTTTTGACAGCAGGTGCCTCCCTGGAACTCTGGATCCAGTCCCCTCCAGCCTTTCTTCCTTCCAGGCTACCTTAACACAAGATGGATGGGGAGAGGCGTGTGCAGGTCTCACTGCTTTCAAAATGATCAGTGGAAACACTGCCTTTTTTGAGGGGAGTGGAGTTTAGTTGGAAAGAATCCAAATCAATATTTGGTCCCCAGAGCCCAGCAACTTCGATTGTTACTTAATGCAGTATTAGTCAGTACCTGGGAATTTTAAAACCATCCATACTCAACTGGGTGGGTCTGCCAGGGCTAGCTTGGCCCAACTGATATCCATTCTCACGCTGAGTCCATTCTGCATCACTCAGGAGATCGGAGCCTGCTGCGTATATACATCTGCTTCATTATGAGCGAACATTATTTTGAAGCCTTTATGTCCCCAATACTCCAGACCATGCCTGACACAGAGCACATGCTCTTCTTTACTAAACTGAAATGAAATGTGCAGGGGTTCAGTAAGGGAACCCCCATAGTCCACTCCCCTCTCATCTCCCTGATTATTGTTGTTGTTGTTAGGTGCCATCAGGTTGGTATCTGACTCATAGTGACCCTACATACAACAGGTGAAACACTATTGTCATTGTTTCTCTGCTGTTCATAGGGTTTTCAATGGAAGATTGTTTTTTGGGAGTGGGTTGCTGGGTCTGTCTCCCAAGCCCATAGCACCTGGTGTTCCCAGGTGGTCTCCCATCCAAGTACTAACCAGGCCCAACCCTGCTTAGCTTCCAAGATGTGATGGGATTGGATGCCACAGGGCTATGGTACAGGCCCCAGACTATTACGCTATAATAATGAGTTGACTGCCATCTTCCTTGAGTCTAACCCTGACAGCGGACCATCATCACCCCTCCATTCCATCAACCTTCTGACCTAGAGTCATAGGAAAGTGTGTGGGCTTTGGGGTCATGTAGATGGAGGTTCAAATCCTTGCTTCACCCCTTACCAGCAGTCACATTACATCACTGAGCCCCTATTGCCAATGGAAAATACCAATTGTGATCATTACATAACATAAGCCAACCACTGAGTTCAGTGTAGGTGGTCAGCAAAGGTTCATTCAGTGAATCATCCTTTTAAAAACTCTTCTTAAATTCTGAGAACGGGTCCCTGAGAAGGACCTTTTGGACAGTCTACGCATTAATTCAACAGATCAAACTCAACTGTAGCAACCCAAAGTCCCTTGGCACTTCTAAACTCCTCAAATCAAAATCATCTGAGGGTTTCTCGACTGATCTTTGAAAACAAATAACAAGTGCTTCTTGGATGTTGGCGTGAACTCATTGCCTGGGGAGAGGACATTTAGACATACAGTAGCTAAGCTAACAGGATACTGTGCGATCCAAATGCTAATGATTCTCAAATTTTTTCTCCCAGTCCCTCAGCAACAAGTGCAGATTCTCATGTCCGGCTGCCTGGGTGCCTCCCCACTGGAATGCCTAAGAGGCATCTCTAACTTTGCACAGCCAAAGCATAACTTTGGTCTCCTGCCCAACTCTCTTCCGTCCCATCTTTTCCATGTCAGGAAATGATACTACCACCCCCTCAGTTGCCCAAATTAAAATGCTACGAGGCATCCTTGACTTTTCTCTGGCTCCCCATAGCTGATCCATCTGCATGACATCTTAGTTCTCCGTCTGAAATATATCACCCTCATGGCACAGTGTCGGGGACTGCTTCATTCTGTTGTACACAGAGTCACTATGAGTTGGACCCAACTTGAAGCACCTAACAATAATAACACCACCAGTCCAATCTGCCATTGTTCCTCCTTGAGGTACACCCTTGCCTCCCTTCCTCCACACAACAGTCCCCTCCTATGTTCTTTTTAAAATGTAAATCAAATCTCAGTGCTTCCTTGCATAAAAACATATTGTTTTTGTTGTTGTTAAGTGCCATTAAATTGGTGTCTGACTCATAGCAACCCTACATACAACAGACGAAACACTATTGTCAGTGCTTCTCTGCTGTTCATAGGGTTCTCAATGGCTGATTCTTTTTTGGGAGTGGGTTGCCAGGTCCTTCTCTCAAGCCTACAGCACTTGGTGTTCCCAGGTGATCTCCAATCCAAGTACTAATCAGGCATGACCCTGCTTAGCTTTGACATCTGACAGAATCAGATGCCACAGTGGTATGGCTACAGGCATATTGTTTTAAAGTGTTTAGGCCAGTCCGTGACCTAAAAGGTCCCTTCACGGTCTAGCCCCTGCCCACTTCTCTGACCTCACTTTACACTGACTTGTTGTTGTTGTTGTTAGGTGCCGTCGAGTCGGTATCGGACTCATAGCGACCCTCTGTACGGCAGGGGAAACACTATTGTCAGCACTTCTCTGCTGTTCATAGGGTTTTCAATGGCTGATTGATTTTTGGGAGGGGGTTGCCAGGTCCTTCTCCCAAGCCTACAGCTTCTGGTGTTCCCAGGCGGTCTCCCATCCAGGTACTAACCAGGCCCGACCCTGCTTAGCTTCCGAGATCTGACGGGATCGAATGGCACAGGGCTACAGCTGCAGGCTACACTGACTTAGGGACTTTATATCTTTAAAAGAGATAAGACAGTAACAATCCCTACCACACAGTGAGCACCAGATAGGAGCTAGGTCAGCTGGGTGCCTCACCCACTTTACCTCCTCCGATCCTTGTCATAGCCCAGCAAAGCCAATGTTATTAGCCGTACAACTGTGAGGATTCTAAGTGTTTGATGCTAGTACACAGTAAGTGGTCTGCAGCCATACTTCCCTGGCATCCAATCCCACCTGATCTCTAAAGATTAGCAGAGTCAGCCTGGTTAGTTCTTGGATGGGAGACGGCCTGGGAATACCAGGTGCTGCAGGCTTGGGAGAAGGACCTGGCAGTCCACTCCCAAAACAATCTGCTACTGGAAACCCTACAAATAGCAGAGAAGCACTGACATAGTGCCAGGCATGGCACAGGGTTGGGAAGTGTTTCATTCTGTTGTACCTTGGGTCTCCATGAATCAGACAGACTCGGGGGCACCTAACAACAACAACATAGTAAGTAATCAACAAATGTTAGACTCCCTGCCTTTCCGTTTGTTCCCATGGCAAGGGGTGGGGAGAAGAGGTGTGCGGCTGCACCCCAAGTCTCCAGGAGACCCCCAACTTGTTGAACATCCTCTTACCCACCAGTCTGACACCTGCAGATAGGGGTCGCTTGAGCCTAGAAGGGCGAGGTCTGGCGCCCTGGCCGCGGAAAGGGTTAAGCTGACTCCTACAAACCCCAGCCCTCCCCCTCCTGCATCTGCCTCCTGCGCTTAATGAGAAACCCAGGCGCTTCATCAGAAGCTGTGCAAATAACTTCTGGGGCGCCGCTAACGCACTCAGCAGAAAGATCCCCAGGGCTGCCAAGGCTCGGGGCAGATAAGTGAGTGGAAAGAAGGTGGACTTTCCAGCGCGGGCCGGACAGCGGGACTCCGCGCGCTGCACCGCGAGCTCCGCCCCCGCCGCTGAGCTGAAAAAGCCGGGCTCGGGCTCCCCAGCCCCTCTCTCCACAATATTTGATTAGAAATTTGGGGGCGGGCCCTGGCCTGGCACAGACGCGCACACTCTCAGTAGGCACTCGCTCCTCTCTCTCTCTTCCTCGCTCCCACTCCTTCTGCAGCCTTAGGAGGCCAGAGACAGGGACGTGGTCACTCGGCAAGGTTCAACCAGAGGTAAGTTTAGCCATTTTACTTTGGGTCTCGTTCCTTGTAATTCCACAAAAGAAATAAAGGAAGGGGCCGCGGTAAGGAGCAGGGTAGGCAGGGAGAAGTTGTTCCTCCCCACCTGGACCATGACCCCAGGGGTGATGGAGAGGGGCAAAATAGGCAGGACAGCTTCCAGCATTTTCCCTTTCTGGGCAGCTCCTTTAGGGGTGTTGTTGTTGTTGTTAGGTGCGGTTGAGTCGGTATCCGACTCACAGTGGCCCTGTGTACAACAGGCAAAACACTTCTCTGCTGTGCATAGGGTTTTCAATGGCTGACTGTTTTTTGGGAGTGGGCTGCCAGGTCCTTCTCCCAAGCCTACAGCACCTGGTCTTCCCAGGCGGTCTCCCATCCAAGGACTAACCAGGGCCGACCCTGCTTAGATTCCAAGATGTGACAGGATGGGATGCCACAGGGCTACGGCTACCGTCTTAGGGGTGTTAGGGACCTCCAATGACCACGCATGACAAAGTAAAGGACCAGATGTGTCCAAGAACCTCTTCCCAGCCACTCACTGATCCTAGCACACCAGGACTTGGGGCACTTTTGAGGGTGGCCCTGGTTGTCCTTGAAGTCTCTCTTACAGAGGGCCCACGGCATCCCTATACTGTGAGAGGGGCAAGTTTCCCCTTGTGTGTGTCTGTCTGTTTTTCCAGAGTGAAAAGCAGAGAATAGAGAAGTGGTAAGAGTTGGCCACATCCAGGGAGCAGGGGGCTGAGGGAGAGTGGTGCTTCTCCCCAGGTTAAGGGGTGGCTTCTGCTTGGACCTTCTCGGCCCTGGGGGAGGGAGACTTCCCTGGGGTGGAAACCAGAGAACCACAGGAGTGCCTGAGTCAGCATCTCCAACCCTCAGAGTCCCAGGCCTGGAAACTTCAGGCTACATAGACTGGGAGCCCAGGAGGGCCTCTAGCATCATGGGAAGCCAGTTAAAAGTGTGCATCCTGCAGGAGCATGTCTGGGAGATGGGGTAGACTGAGGACAGGCGTTCCCTGCCCACTAAACCCTTTCAGCCAAAGTGGCAGGGTGCACAGCCCCTGGAAAGCTGGGTCTCAAAGAGGGAGGTGCCAAGGTGCCCAGTCTGGAAGAAGGAGAAATGGAGACAGAGGCTCACTGTGCCAGCCTTCCAGACAGCCACCTTGGTCCTGCTGCAGCCCAGGGCTGTGTGTGGAAAAATGCACTCTTGGCAGCGGGCCGCTCCACCGGGCTCTCTACTGGCCAGAGCCAGGGACCAGCCAGCGTGCCCAGGCAGTGGGCAGTTGGATCTGCCTTCTCCGAAACACTGTGGCTCTTTGTTTGAGGCCTGTGGCTGCCCAAAGATGAGCCAGGGTGCCCGCTCCTCTGCAGCTCAGGGCCTAAGGGAACTGCTTTCAGAGAACAGAGAGGTCGGGGAGGGATGGTGGCCAGGAGCTCACACTCAGGGGCCTTCCAGTTCATTCGATCGATGTCGGTTTTTACACTCCTTTCTTTCTCCTGTCCATCAACACCAACAAGGCCCAGCAGCAAGGTGAGGTCTACATGTGACACTTCCTGGCCCCCAAATGTTTACGCTTTCTCTGTCCACACTCTGGAAGGTGCCCACTACCTACAGGAGCTATGCAGTGCACTGGCTATAGGAAATTCGCATAGGGTACCCAGGCCTGATGGGCCACCCCTGGTCCCTTAACTTCCACTCCTTCACCTTCCCTCTCCGATGAGCCCAGCTTGCTCTGTTCCCATCTCACTGGCACAGGAAGCTCAAAGGTATCAGACTGCTCAGCAAGTGGGGGTCCAGACACGGAAAGCGGTAACCTCCATGTCACCACCTGGAGCAGATAGTGTGGGGTAGGAGAGAGGTGCTAGAACCCCAACCTAGACCCTAACCTAGGCATCCCCCAGACTCTCCATTTCTGTTCTGATTTCTAGTGTCCCTCGGGCATTCCTCTGGTCTCTCACATGTTGTTGTTGTGAGGTGCTGTGGAGTCAGGTCTGACTCATAGCAAACCTATGTACAACAGAACGAAACACTGCCCAACACTGTGCCATACCTGGCACTACGTCAGTGCTTCTCTGCTATTCATAGGGTTTTCGATGGCTAATTGTTTCAGGAGTGGGCTGCCCGGTCCTTGTCCCATTTTTGTGGTGCTGGGGATTGAACCCAGGGCCTCAGAGAGTGCAGAGCAGCGCTCCAACTACTGAGCTAACCCTAACACCACCTCTCACATAGCTCTTGCATAATCCCCATGGCAGGCATGAGGACACAAGACCTTCACAAGGCACCACAGGAGAGAGAGGTGAACTAACACACACTCCGTGTCCACTCTAGAAGGCAAGAGCCACACCCACTGCCATGTCCCCAACCTAGAGAGAGGGTTTGTAACTGTTGCATGAGGACCAGGTTACAGTTGCAGCTTCCAGCTGCTGACCCGCCGGAGCTTTCTCACCCTGCAGACCGCATTCCGCATTCCGAGAGTAGCCCAGGTCTTACAGTAGGCACAGAGGGACCACACCCCTCCCCACACACTCGGGGCCAGAAACCCTCAGCCTGCCCAAGAGACCAAAATTCACATCTTCTCCACTGATGTCTCAAGCCACTTCTGGAAGTTTCCCAGACATGGAAAGAGTGAGAGGGCTTCTTCTTTGGACTCGTAGGAGATATTATTTCCCTACAAGTCCAAATTGGTTGGCAATTCAGGCCTGAAGAGTACCCCATTACTACTAACCCCTACACATACCACACACACACACACACACACACACACATGCACACACATGCCCGTGCACACACACAGTATTGCGGGATTCCCCACTTCCTCAACAGATCCTACAGGGTTCTGGAGACTCATGGGGACTTGTGCCCCCCCCTAAAATGCAGCTGCCCCCTCAACTTCCTTCTTGTCCCAAAGACTCTGTTTCTCTGATGCTGTGACAGTCACAAACGCCCTGAGCTCCCTCCAGCTAGCCGGGGTCCAGCTCTCCGCGGTGCGCAGAGCCAGGCTGGGAGGAGGCGCTGGGCAAGGAGGAACGGATCTCTCGCTCCCGGCGCTTGCCACCTCGGTTACCTCTGCAGGATTCAGAGGCCACCGTGCGGCCACCCCCCTCACGCAGAGCCCTGTTCTGCCCCCCTTCCCGCAGAGAGAAGATGCAGTGGGGACCCCTCCTGCTCCTGGCGGGGCTCTGCTCCCTCTCGCAGGCTCAGTACGACGAAGATCCTGCCTGGTGGTTCCAGTACCTTCGCAACCAGCAGTCCACCTACTACGACCCCTATGACCCGTACCCCTACGAGACCTCGGAGCCCTACCCCTACGGGGTGGAGGAAGGCCCGGCCTATGCCTACGGCGCCCCGTCCCCCCAGGAGGCCCGAGACTGCCCGCAGGAGTGCGACTGCCCCCCCAACTTCCCCACGGCCATGTACTGTGACAACCGCAACCTCAAGTACCTGCCCTTCGTCCCCTCGCGCATGAAATATGTCTACTTCCAGAACAATCAGATCACCTCCATCCAGGAGAGCGTCTTCGACAACGCCACGGGGCTGCTGTGGATCGCGCTCCACGGCAACCAGATCACCAGCGACAAGGTGGGCCGCAAGGTGTTCTCCAAGCTGAAGCAGCTGGAGAGGCTCTACCTGGACCACAACAACCTGACCCGCATGCCCGGGCCGCTGCCGCGCTCCCTGAGAGAGCTGCACCTCGACCACAACCAGATCTCGCGGGTCCCCAACAACGCCCTGGAGGGGCTGGAGAACCTCACGGCCCTGTACCTCCAGCATAATGAGATCCAGGAGGTGGGCAGCTCCATGCGGGGGCTGCGCTCGCTGATCTTGCTGGACCTGAGCTACAACCACCTGCGGAGGGTGCCCGACGGCCTGCCCTCCGCCCTCGAGCAGCTGTATCTGGAGCACAACAACGTCTACACGGTCCCCGACAGCTACTTCCGCGGGTCGCCCAAGCTGCTCTACGTGCGGCTGTCCCACAACAGTCTTACCAACAACGGCCTGGCCACCAACACCTTCAACTCCAGCAGCATCCTTGAGCTCGACCTGTCCTACAACCAGCTGCAGAAGATCCCCCCGGTCAACACCAACCTGGAGAACCTCTACCTCCAAGGCAACAGGATCAATGGTGAGGCCTCAACCAGGGTTGGGGGGCATAGGGGGAGCCTGTCTGTTTCAGTGAGTGCTGGTGGCAGAGCGAAAGAAACAGACCTGGGGGACCCCATGATACCCTTGAACACCAAGCCCCAGACCTGGTCGGCAGGTGCACATAGCCTGTGCCGGTCCCCCACCGCAGAGCCAAGGCAGCTCAGGGGGCAGTGGGTTGGCTCAGAAGACTCCTTCCCACAAGAGGTAAGTGTCAGTCAAAGGCTCTAGAAGGAGGTGGGCAAGGCCTGAAGGAATGCAGGGCAAAGCTGTTTTGGGGCAGGGAGATTGTCACAAAGGAGCCACAGTCGTTTAACAAGTCCCCTGCAGGGGACAGTCGGGAATGCATGGTAGAGAGGAAGGGTTTGTGTGCCGGAGAGCAGAGAGGGGTCCCTTGGGAGAGCTTGGGAGGGGCCTGTTCATAGGGAGGGAGACTTCAGTTTATCTTCGGGGTCCATCTTGGGAGGAAGGTAGGTCTCTAAGAACCCTTGGGATCTGAGCATTTCCCACACATACCCACCAAAAGAAGAGCTTTCCGCTTCCCCTTGGCTGACTCTGGCCTCCACAGCCCAGCCTCCACAGCCTGGCCTCCTGCATTGGTGTTTGTTACACTTAACAGCTGGTGTGCAAAAGTGTGCACCCTCTCAGAGCGGAGCGTGGGCTTGTTCTGGTCCGTTCTCCCTGGAGCCCAGGGAGCCCCTGGTGACAGGGCACTTGGCCACCGCAAAGCCTTGGGGAGGGAGCACCATCCACGCAGATGCCTCAAGGCGGCGGAGGTCTTTGGCCTCCATAGAGCTAAGCTATGCCTGTCAGACAGAAGCAGTGCTGCGCAGCTGCCTTCCTCTTCAGATCTTGTGTTCAGAACGCGCTGTGCTTACGGTACCCCAGGGCCTCTGGCGTCTTAATCTCAGCTGGAAGGTCCTGAGCCGGCATTTAGCCTCCCCCCCCTTCAGAGGCAGCCTGCTGTCAGAGAAGGGAGGGCCGCTAATGACCACAGCAGAGGGCTTTGAAGTGGAGCCTGCAGAGAAGGACGGAGCCGTCCAGGCGCAGGGAGAGGCTGTGACCAGTGTCTCCCTCTCTGCCTTGCTCTCCGTGTGCTCTAAGCACAGATGAGTCATTGCGCTGTTAATGAGGTAGACAGCTCTGCCAGGGAGCACCAGAGGTGGCAGCGTGGGGAGCTGCCTCTCTGTTCCTTCTGCTTGAAGCACAGGACACCACCATGTACACTCCAAGCTGTTTTTAAAGTCTCTCTTTCTTTGCTTGTTTGTTTAGTTTGTTTTTTTGTTTTGTTTTGTTTTGGGTTTTTGGGGTTTTTTTTGCGGTACTAGGGGTTGGACCCAGGGCCTCACGCCTACATGCTCTGCAAGTGCTGGACCACTGAGCTGCACCCCCAGCCCATTTTTTTTACTTTCTGAGACAGGGTCTCGCTAAGTTACACAGGCTGCCTCTGGTCTCAAACTTGTGATCCTCCTGCCTCCACCTCCCGAACTGCTGGGATTACAGGCATGCACCACAGCGCCTGGCTGTGTTTTGTTTTGTTTTGTTTGCAGTCCTTGGAGGTTGAGCCCAGGGCCTCATACATCCTTTGCAAGCTCTTTACCCATCAGCTCCATTTTTCACCCCAGCCATTTTTCACTTTTTATTTTGAATCAGGGTCTCGCTAAGTTATGCAGGCTGCCTCTGGCTGTGAACTCGAGATCTTCGTGCCCCCACCTCCTAAACCACTGGGATTATAGGCGTGTGCCACTATGCCAGCTCTTTGGGGTTGTCTTATCCCAGATGTGGCATGCTGCAAGGTTTGACACTTCCTCATGGCTTCACGGCCCACCTAGCAGTCACCTGCCACCCACTTTGAAGCCAGGAGGGCTGTTGCATCAGAAATGTCTCACTGTTGCTGTGCTTCATCCAAGTGTAACCCCAAAAATGTGACAGCAAAGAGAAGCTATTTCAGGAAAGAGTCCATTAGTCAGTGCCTAACTAAACAATGCCTGTAGCTGTACCATTCTAGCATCCCATCCTGTCAGATTTGGGAAGCTAAGCAGGTTTGGACCTGGTTAGTACTTGGAGGGGAGACCGCTGGGAACACCAGGTGCTGTAGATTTGGGAGATGGACCCGGCAACCCACTCCCAACAATCAGCCATTGAAAACCCTATGAATGGCAGAGAAGCACAACAATAGTGTTCCATCTGTATACACAGGGTCGCTGTAAGTCCAACACCTACTCAACGGCACCTAACAACCAAACAATGACTTAGCTCAGTTGATGGAGTGCTACACTGCACTCTCTGAAGCCCTGGGTTCCATCCGCAGCACCACAAAAATGGTACAAGGACTCCCCAAATAATCAGCCATTGAAAACCCTATGAATAACAGAGAAGCACTGACATGGGCACTAGGAGTCAGACCCAACTCAACAGCACCTAATAGCTGCTAAACCAAACAATTAGAGAAAAGTGGAGTAAGAAAGGTTTGTCACCTCTGTCTGCCTCCATGCAGAACCACTTCCTCAGGTCAAACATGGAGTGACTACCTGTCCCAAAAGCCTGTCAGAGAAGGAATGACTTAATGAAGTGCCCCAAGATTCTGCAAGAAGGTTCTCCATTCAAACAACCTAAAAATTTCAGTGTCTATCCCAAATCCCTCTCTGCAATTTAAACCACATCCTCTTCACTTATTTTCATTTAGTCTCCCTCTCTCTCTCTCTCCCTCCCTCCCTCTTTTCTCTTGAAGCAAAATAACTCCAATGTCTTCTTTCTTAAATGAGTAAATTAATGCATGCCAAGTTCTTGGTCCAGCCTGCAGCGGTAGCCGTGTGGCATCCGATCCTGTCAGATCTCGGAAGCTAAGCAGGGTCGGGCCTGGTTAGTACCTGGATGGGAGACCGCCTGGGAACACCAGAAGCTGTAGGCGTGGGAGAAGGACCTGGCAACCCCCTCCCAAAAATCAATCTACCATTGAAAACCCTATGAACAGCAGAGAAGCACTGACAATTGTGTTTTCCCTGTTGTACAGAGGGTCCCTATGAGTCGAAAACCGACTCGACGGCACCTAACAACAACAACAACAAAGTTCTTGGTCCAGAGGGTCAGCACATACTTTAAAAAACAATGAGTGGCAGCCATTGCCAGCTTTTCCTCTCATTGCCCTTCGGAGCTGCCAGGTACAGTTTTTGTTGTTGATTTTTGCATTGCAAAGATGGGACAACTGAGGTACAGGGAAGGAAAAGCCATCTCTCAAGGTCTCCCAGACTATGACATAGAGAACCCCAAACTCCTGCCTACAAAGGGAACAGAGCGGGGCATCCCTGACAGGAGGGGAGGGACTTCCCGCCTCGGATGACTGGCAGGCTTGGCCCCCTCACCCGGGTGAGCACGGGGGACGTCTCCCTGTACAGCCAGCCATGGACTTGGGGGACATTGTAAAGACTGGGGAAAGCTGTGCGCTAGGGAGGGGCTGAAAGAACAGGAGCTCTGGGTCCACAGGGGGACGAGAGATGGTCCTTTCCCTCCTGTCCCCGCCCCCTCCAGAGTCTCCCTCAGTTTTTCCAGCCTGGCAACAGCACTGTGGAATGTTATTCGGAAGCTGTGGGGTCCAGTGGAGCGGGGCGGGTGTGCCGGGAGCAATTTGGAAAGACTTATGTCAGTGTTTAATGTGGGCTGGAGAGTGTCGGCCGGCACCTCCAAGCCGAAGCCCTGTCCTGTCCCCAAAGCCCTGTCCTGTTCATGGACTTGGGGAAGACAGCAGAGGGGCTCCCAGTGCCCAGTGTGTGGCCAGTCTATTTACACCTTGTGTCTAGCGCCCTGCAAATATGTCCTGCACTTACCGTACCCACAGATGGGATCTGGGAGTTTAGCAGACAGTCTGCAGGCTCCAGACTGGGAGAGAATCTACCATGAGCCTCTAGCTCAGCCCCAAATAGAGCTGGAAGAGATACCAAGCTGAATCACTTCACTCCACCGCCCCTTGTACACAGATAATATAGACCCAGCCCCTTACCTAGACTCTGCCCCTAAGCTGCCACTTGATCTGCAACCTAGGACTAGGAAGAAACCCCTCAAAGCACTCCAGGGGTAGTTGCCTGCCCTTTTCCCAGAGTCTAATTCTTCTTTGGCCTTGAATTTTCTGTCTTGTGTCTGCACTACACGTTCATGTGCTGCAAGCTCACCCCGTTTCCTCTTGGTTAGTTCTTAACGGGAGACTGCAAATAGTTGACAATGCTAATTGAAAAACATTTTCTTCCTCAGTCCAATGCCATGTTCTTTGAGACCTCTATTTTCATACCCATCACCTCCCCCAGGAGGCGCCTCCTCGGCTTCCCCCAGGAATAGGGTCAGCAAAGCCTCCTTCCACCCCTGCCCACTCCAGACTGACCGCAGCGGCTGACACCTTTGCAAGCAGAGGGGTGCCTTTGGTGGGACAGAAGCCAGTGCCAGCTGCAGCTCTGCGCCTGGGTTACTGCTGCCAGGGGTGTGGCCAGGCATGGCCCACCCTCCAGACCCCACAGGCAACTTCCACCAAACTCCTTTGCAGAGGGTGACAGGCGCCGTCCCGGGGCCCTCCCGTGCCACGTGGCAGGCAACCCTTAGAGGCTTCGTGACTTCGGTGCAGATTTTCCTGCCCCTGCTGAGTGTCAGCTCAGGTCTTGGTTTTTCCCTTTCAAGTTACCACCTGGGTAGACTAGAGGCAGAGGGAGCCGGCTTGTCCCAGAAAATGGCCAGAGGGAGACCTGCGGAAGGATCTGTGTTCCAACCAAGCAGACCTGCTGTAAATCTCTTACGTGGCTTAGGGGGAAATCCTCCCCGGAGCGACTGCTGGGATTAGCGAAAGAGGTCCACGTGCTCATATGAAGCACAGGAGGGAGCGGGATTGTTTATTTGACTTTTGAGGAATGCAGCGGCCTCGGAGCTCCAGTTCCCAGCCTCCCTTCACCTCACAGCTCTGCCTGCCACTCTGGCAGTACCCAGAGCGGGACGTGCAACCTCCCCAAAGCTCTGGCACACGCACACGCTTGTCTCTCGACCCGCTGTTCCTCTCTTTAATTTCCTGTCACTTTCTCCATCTACAAAGTGGAAGGACACATTCAAGATTTAAGTCCTAGCTGGGTGCAGTGGCACTAGCCTGTAATCCCAGCAGCTCGGGAGGCGGAGGCAGGAGGATCGCAAGTTTGAGACCACAGGCAGTCTGCGTTAATTTAGCAAGACCTTGTCTCAAAAAAAAAACAACAACAAAAAAAAAGATTTAAGTCCTTCCATGGGGCTAGGGTTTAGCTCAGTGGGTAGAGCGCTGCTCTGCCGTCTATGAGGCCCTGGGTTCCATCCCCGGCACCACAAAAATGGGAGGATGTGGCAGCCCACTCCCGAAGCAATCCCCAAATAATCAACCACTGCTATGAATAGCCGAGAAGCATGGAGAGTGTTTTGCTCTGTTGTATGTCGGGTCTCTGTGAGTCAGACCCAACTCCACAGCACATCCTTCCATTTCCCCAGTCCTCCTTCTCAGAACAATTCAGCAAAGCCCTCCCTCTCCAAAAGCAATCAAGCCCTTCAAAGTAACCACATTACTCTTTGGCTATCCTGTGCTTCCCCCTGCTGTCCATATTGTTGTTGTTGTTAGGTGCCGTACAGTCAGTGTCCAACTCATAGCGACCCCATGTACAACACTTGAAACACTATCATCAGTGCTTCTCTGCTATTCATAGGGTTTTCAACAGCTGATTTTCTGGGGGGAGTGGGTTGCCGGGTCCTTCTCCCAAATCTACAGCACCTGGTGTTCCCAGGCAGTCTCCCCTCCAAGTACTAAGCAGGCCCAACCCTGCTTAGCTTTCAAGATCTGTCGGGATAGGACACTACAGTGGTACGGCTACAGGCTGCTGCCCATAGGTAAAAAACCAAGTCCTGGCAGGAAGGACAATCAGGGAGGTTCACTGACATGCAGAGCAAAGTACAGATTGGGGTGGAGAATATATGGCAGAGCTGCAGAAGCAAGCCCAGCCCCAACTCAGTCCCCTGTTCCATCCCCAATCGGTGCTAATCGGTGGGACCTCAATCCTGGGAAACATCTACCCCTACCTCTGCAACTGCCACCCTGTACCCCAAGTCTTTATCTCAGCCGCTTCAATGTTGTTGTTGTTGTTAGGTGCCCTCGAGTCGGTATCCGACTCATAACGACCCTCGTAGGGTTTTCAATGGCTGACTGTTCCGGGATTGCCTTGGGAGTGGATTCTCCCATTTTTGTGGTGCTGGGAATCAAACTCGGGACCTCAGAGACTGCAGCGCAGCGCTCTACCAACTGAACTAAATCCCAGCCCCCAGCAGCTTCCAAGAGGCCATCAAAGCCACTGAGCATCCAGTCCCTGACCTGGGCTTCTCCTGCCCCCACCCCTCTTCTTTCCCAGAGTTCTCCATCAGCAGCTTCTGCACCGTAGTGGACGTCATGAATTTCTCCAAGCTGCAGGTGCTGCGCCTAGACGGCAACGAAATCAAGCGCAGCGCCATGCCGGTGGACGCGCCTCTGTGCCTGCGCCTCGCCAGCCTCATCGAGATCTGAGGGGCCCTCGCACTGGGCAGCGGGCGTACGGCCCCTCCGCCCCACTGCACGCGGCCTGAGGGTTTGGTTTGGCTTTTGCTGGAAGGTCTGGGACAAGCATGTGACAGAATCCACAGACGACTCCTTAGTCTCTCCCCATAGGCAGGGTTAGGTGGGGTCGGGGGCCAGGCAGGTTTCTGCTGAGGACGTGGGCAGAAGCTCTCTGTTGTCTAGGGACAAATGTGGTAGCAGACGGAGTAGTCCCCGGAAGTCCCTGCCCCAGAAATCTCCCTTCTATGGGGCTCTCCCCGATGCTCTGGTGTTGTGGATCTTTTGCCGTTGCTCGGGCGACAGCGCATAACCGTCCTTTGTGAAGTCTCTGCTCTCTCTGTGCGCGGTGCTTGACAGCTCTCTGCGTGCCCTGGGCTGCCCATGCGGTTACTCTCAGCTCCCATTCGTTTGTCCTCAAAATATACCTCTTGCCCAGCCACCTCCTCCTAAGTCCACCTCGTCCACTGGTGCCTCTTCTAGGCCTTATGCAGCCAGGAGAGTCCGAGGCACGTGGGCATTTGCCTAGCGACCTGTGGAAGGAACCCACGCTTTTGTCTGAGGCTGAAAGGACACTGAGAGTCACCCCTATGCCTCCCTAGCCTCACCTGTTAAAAACCACCAGATTGGAGGTCGCCAGCATGGTGACCGTATCCATGGCCTGATGCCAGAGGAGGCAACCAAACTCAGGCTTCAGTAAATGGATGGGGCTATGTTTTAGCAGCTGGGCAGGTCTTCCGAGGTGGACCAGATTTCAGAGGAGGACAGGCCCGACTTCAGTTATTGTCAGAGTCCATAGCACACCTCCAATTGGCTGAATCGAAGGGGCGGCTCCCATAGGCTCATCTTACCCAGCAAGCTCTGCTTCCCAACTTGGGCATCTGTCCTCAAAGGTGGAGGCCACATGGTTTTCAAAGCACGAGAAAGACAGTTTGTCCTTTCCTTTGATCCAGCAGGGAAGGCTAGGGACATCGACGGGAGAGGCAGGCTCCAGCCAGCCCAAAGAAGGGGAAGGTGGTCAATCCATATTAACTGATTTGTCCCATGGCCAGAATTAAAAGGATCAGTTCCGCTAGAGAAGGTCCCTGGGGTCTGAGAAGCCCAGGTCAGGCTGCCAGTCTCGCCTATGCTGGGCATGAACCCCGCTGTCACATTCTTGGGCAACACCCTCATTGCTGATGACGTCTTTGCTTTATAGCTTGGCTGGAGAGCAATTATTCCTTCCCATTTCCGAAAGGTCATGTTGCCTGGGTCCGACCCACCTGCTCCTCTGGGCACTGTTGAAATGGAGCCACCTGGGCAGCTAGAGGCAAGGTCCAGTTGCAGAACATTCACCCAGGGGCCCTTGCAGCCCCAAGTCTGTGTATTCTTGGGAGCAGCTTCTCTGAAAAGCAAAGGGGGGATCCTTGGACGATGTTCTTGGCTCCAGACTATGAAATCCACAAAAGCCAAACCAGCTCATTTCAACAAGGGAGCTTCGATGCACAGGGCAAGGCTGCCCCTGCCCCAGGGCTCTTCAGAAAGCCTCTGCATGTGGACACCATCATGCCTCTATAAAGGATCCTCACTAAGGAAAAGCATGAGTGGTGACTAACCTGACCAATAAAGTTATTTTATAAGTGCATCTGCAAGGATGGAGTCATTGACGGCAGAGGGTAGTCCCCGACCTTACGGGGACTAATGCAGTCACATCGGCCTTTTTTTTTTTTTTTTCCTATTCCATTTGGGCAAAGGGAGCTAATAGCTAAAAGAGGCGGGGGGAATAAAAGAAAAAAGAAAGAAAGAAAAGCAAAAGAAAAAAGTAATAGAAAAAAAAATGTCGCCTGTAAGCTCCAATTAGCCAGCTTTGTGTTCTGCAAGTTCTTGAGTCTTATCTCAGTCCTATTATCCACACATTCCCTTCCTCTTGACTCTAAGAGATGAAGAACACTGGGGTTTGTTTGTGTGCTTGTTTGTTTTGCCATTCTAACGTTTTTCTCCTTCCATCATCCTCTCTTGTCAACCCAGTGATTTTGGGTCTGCCTAGGTTTTGTGTGTTATTGTCTTGATGCCTGCTGCCCTCTAGTGGCAACTGCTTAGAACTGAGGGCAGCCAAGGCGCGCAAAGCCCAGTTGGTCTTGGAAGAAAACAAGCAGCTAGTCACCCATCCATTCTTCCAGCCATCCTCCCAATGCATGTTTGTTGGGAGCATTTAGTTGCCAGATATTGTACTAAGTCCTTAGCAAATGTCATATAAGTCAGGAGAAGAGACTATGCGTTCATCTTCAGGACATTCCACTGTTTTCTACTAGGGAAACAACTGATATTTGCTGAGCACTCATATATGCCAAGTCTGCATCTGTACCACCCTTGGATCCCATGCCATCTGACCAGGGAAACTAAGCAGGGTTGGGCATGGTTAGTACTTGGTGGGGAGACTACCTGGTTACTGTTAGGTCAGAGCTAGGTTCAGCTGAATGCAGGGAATAATGCAGGGAAGGGCAAAGTCGGGGAATTCATTAATAGTAATTGTGGAGGCAGACGCAAGCTTCCCTTTGGCACTCTGAAGGTTTGCGGACATGGACTGACATTAGATGGGCCAATCCGGAGAGATGGGATACAAACCTTTCCAATGCATAGGCATGGGGGAAAAGAGAGGGGAGTGATTGCCCAACAGCCCATGGAGGCTCAGATACCAGGAAGCTGTAGGCTTCAGAGAAGGACCCAGCAGCCCACTCCCAAAACAATCAGCCATTGAAAACCCTGTGAATAGCAGAGAAGCACTGACATAGTGCCGGGCATGGCACAGTGTCGGGGAGTGTTTCGTCTATTGTACATAGGGTCTCTATGAGTCAGACCCGACTTGATGGCACCTGACCACAAAAATATATGCCAAGTTCTGGGCCAAGCATATCACAAATGTCACAACTCCATCTTAAGCCAAAGTAAACTAATTTGACTATAATTCTCTGGAACACAAGTCAGGCGGGAATGCGAGTATGTGAAATAGTCAGAAAGAAATCCTAGCAACCACCACAATAACCACATAGCAAGACTCTTAAGAGTGGCAAGCTGAGCCCCTCTGCCTGGAGACTCCGCAGTGTCACATGAGGGAGACACAGGGAGGGAAGGATCCAAGCTAGGAGGAGGAACCCTCTGCCCAGCGGTTTGCCTTCTGAGCAGCCCCTACATCCCTGCAGACCAAGGCAGAGCAGGGCCAAGAATCAGAGCCAGCCCAGCCCCGCCACCTGGTATCTCTCATTTCCAAATCCAGCACTTCACTATGTTGTTGTTATTAGGTGCCATTGAGTCGATACCGACTCATAGTGACCCTCATAGGGTTTTTAATGTCTGAGTCCTTCCGGATTGCCTTGGGAGTGGATTGCCAGGCCCTTCTCCCATTTTGGGGGTGCTGGGAATTGAACTCAGGGCCTCAGAGACTGCAGTGCAGGGCTCTACCCCCTGAGCTAAATCCCAGCCCGCACTTCACTATAGAAAAGCAAAAAAAGATTCTTCCTCAGGACCGATATTCTCTCTCTCTCTCTCTCTCTCTCTCTCTCTCTCGTACCTGAACCCAGGTCCTTGCACATATACTCTGCCACTGAGCAGCACCCCAAGCTGAAATTATTTTTCAAACTGAGACAGGGTCTTGCTCAGTTACATCTGCTTCCTCTAGCCTCGAACCTGCGATCCTCCTGCCTCCGCCTCCCAAATCGCTGAAATTATAGTGGTGCGCCACTGCGCCCAGCCATCCAGGACTTCTTGTGTGCTAGAGGCTTTAGTCATGGAAGAAGGACATGGCACTCCACTCCCAAAGTGGTCCTGAGGTGATCAGCCATTGAAAACCCTTTGAGGGTTGCTATGAGTCGGACTTACCTCGATGGCACCTAACAACAACAACAACAACAACAACAACAACAACAACAACAACAGAGGCTTTACCTATGTTGCTTAATTTACTTCTCCTCACCACTCTTTGCCGTTTGTTGTTAGGTGCTGTGGAGTAGCGTCTGACTCTTAGAGACCCTCAGAGTTTTCAGTGGCTGATTGTTTTGGGATTGTATTCGGGAGTGGATTGCCACATCCTTCTCCCATTTTTGCAGTGCTGGGGATCAAACCCCAGTCCTCAGAAAAAGCAGAGCAGGTTCTCTACCAACTGAGCTAAACCCAGCCCACTCCATGCTATAGGTACTGTTATTTTCACTATTTTACACCAAAGGAAAATGAGACACAGAGAGGCTGAGGCCATGCAATGAGGAACCATGTAGGATGGGCTCTGATCGCAGGCCCTCTCTCCTCCCAGCTTGTGGGTGTCATTCCACTGTTTCTACTGTGGTTCTTTTCTTTTTTTTTTTTTTTTTTTGCGGTACTGGGGGTTGAACCCAGGGCCTCGCGCCTGCATGCTCTGCAAGTGTTGGACCACTGAGCTGCACCTCAGCCCTTTTTTTTTTTTTTTTACTTTTTGAGACAGGGTCTTGCTAAATTACACAGACTGCCACTGGTCTCGAACTTGTGATCCTCCCGCCTCGGCCTCCCGAGCCGCTGGGATTACAGGCGTGCGCTACCACGCCCGGCCTCTACTGTGGTTCTCAAAGATCCTGCTAGTGTGGATTAGTGGGGCATGTGGGAGGCTCAGGGTAGACCAGATGTTGCAAACAGAAAGAGTCTTTCTTACTTCTTGGGTGGTGGATCCAAATCCATTCTGCTTTAGGGATTTTCCCATTAAAATTTGCTCTTTATCAGTAAAGTCTCCTGAGTCCCTGGGAAGACACTAGGGATACAGAAGAGACAAAAGCAAACGGTTCCTGCCCTTGGGGGCCATGTGGTCCAGCACAGTCACAGACACTGAATGACAAGACCCCACACTGAAGAGCGTGCAT
Source organism: Pedetes capensis (assembly GCA_007922755.1). Taxonomy (NCBI): domain Eukaryota; kingdom Metazoa; phylum Chordata; class Mammalia; order Rodentia; family Pedetidae; genus Pedetes; species Pedetes capensis. The sequence continues at coordinate 54,596 of VMDO01009345.1, read as the reverse complement.
CACAAACTGAGAACGGCCCAGAAATGCCGAGCACCACAGCGCACGCCTGTCATCCCAGCGACAAGGGAGGCTGAGGCAGGGGAATCTTGAGGGCGAGGCCAGAGGGAGCCTGCACAACTCAGCAAGACCCTGTCTCAAAATGAAAAAGAAGAAAGGGGCTGGGGATGCAGCTCAGTGCTAGAGCACTTGCCTAGCATACACAAGGCCCTGGGTTCAACTCTCAGTACTGGAAAAAAAAAGAAAGAAAGAAAGAAAGAGAAAAGAGGGGAGGGAAGGGGAGAGAAGAAAGAAAGAGAGGAAGAAAAAGAAAGAGGAAGAAAGAAAGAGAAGGAAGGAAGGGAAAGAAAGAAAGAAAGAGGAAAAGAAAAGAGAACAACACAGGTCTATGGGAGGAATGTTAAAAACCTGACTGAGCTGCTCTGAGGAGGGGAGGGGCACAGCGATCTAGAGGAGAGCCCTGGATTGGTCCAGGCAGAAATAACAGTGAATGCAAACACCCAAATACAGAAGGAAGCTTCAAAGACACTAGGCTCCAACAATGGCTGGAGCGGTACGCAGGGTCAAACCACTGTTACCTTTATTCTCTTATTTCAGACCCAAGTACCAAGAAATTTAGCTACTACAGCCCCAACCCTGTCCAAGAGCGTGTCCTATACTCTGTCTCACAGTTTTGCCTTTGAGTCGCAAGGGGGCAGCATCTCACCTCACACCATCAGAGCCTGTTGAGAGCCCTTCAAAGACTTCCATAACTACCTGCTTTCCCCCAACCTTCTCTGATCAGCCCCCAGCCCCACTGGACACCAACCCAAAGTCAGGGTGGAACAACCAGGGTCTCTTCCTCTCTGTGGATCATGGCGGTGGGCTGTGGAGGCCTGTGGACCTCTTCTCAGAATTTTGTTCTATTAGGAGACAGATCTATGTTGTACAGGCTGGCCTCAAACTCATGGCCTCAAGCGATCCTTCTGCCTCAGCCTCCTGAGTAGCTGGGACTACAGGCGGAAGCCACCATGCTCACTTCTCAGAATGTTTTTGAAGGCATAAAATAAAATGCCTAGTGAGATGGATGTGGCAATCCCCTCCTGAGGCAATCTGGAAAAAATCAGCTGTTGAAAACCCCATGAGGGCCTCTATCAGTCAGACTCAACTTGACAGCACCTAACAACAACAAGTATTACAAAGGAAACCAATTACACTGAAATACAGCTATAAAAAGGGCTGGGATTTACCTCAGTTGGTATAGCACCGCTCTGTAGTCTCTGAGGTCCCAGGTTCTAATCCCAGCATCTCAAAATTGAGAGAAGGATGTGGCAATCCACTCCTGAGGCAATCCTGAAACAATCAGCCATGGAAAACCTTATGACTATGAGTCAGACATGACTCATCAGCACCTAACAACAACAGTTATAAAAACATAAAATATGTAAACTTTTGATATAGTAATATATGCTTATTAATGCAACAATTAAGAAGGTCCCAGTTCTGTTGACTACAGTCATTTAAAAGTATCAGTGAGTGCAAATAGCACTTTGAGGTATTTTCTTTTTTCCTCTTTAAAAATTTTTGCCTGTGTGTGTGTGTGTGTGTGTGTGTGTGTGTGTGTGTGTGTGTGATACTGGGGGTGAAAGCCAGGGTCTCACACATGCTTTGTTCTACCACCGAAATGCACCGCCAGCCTATTTTGTACATTTTATTTTGAGCTACAGTCTCCCTGCATTACACAGGCTGCCTCTGATCTCCAACTCAGTCCTACTCCTTCCATCTCCTGAAACTTGTTTTTCCCAAAAACTACACACTACTTTCAATTTGGTGGCCTCGTTTCTTTCCCTAAAATATTTATACAGTAAGGAAATGATATGATTCTCCCCATTTTACAGGAAGGGTAACTGAGACCTCACCCATTTAATTGACTTGCACCCAAAGGCCCAGATGAAACTCTGAAACTTCCGTCTACTGGCTCCTAGGGTACTCTATCCCATTGCTGTGTGCCCCTGGCCCTCCTTCCTGTCCCCACACCCAGCCCCACCAAAGTGCCCCAGACACATCCTGGGTTTTGTTCTTCATAATGCAAAATATCAACCAAGGCCTGCTTTGGACATCAAGGAAGCCCAGAAGATGGCCACCAGGGATCTGCGAGCACTAAATGGTTAACCTCTATGTTCAGTGAAGGAAATATATGTCCCAGAGTGTAGAAGGTTCAGGGCAGGCTAAAGTATGCTGCAGGCATGAGTTCCCCAGGCAAGAAGAAAGGATTTAAGGACAGAAGTTACGTGCATGTCTTGGAGGCAGTGTACGTATATGGAGAAGCCAGGTAGGACCCTCCAGGGAACCACCATAAAAGGAAAATGCTGTCTGGGCACTGTGGCACATGCCTGTCATGCCAGTGACTGAGACACTGAGGCGAAGGTCACAGGTTCAAAGCCAGAGGCAGCCTGTGTAATATAGCAAGACCCTGCCTCAAAATAGAAAATAGAAGGGGGTCAGGGCTGTAGTAGCTAAATTTCTTGGTACTTGGCTCTGAAATAAGAGAATAAAGGTAACAGCGGTTTGACCCCTGCCTACTGCTCCAGCCATTGTTGGTGCCTATTTATACTCAAGGGGGCTAGGGGGTGGGTGGCTTAGCAGTAGAGCATTTGCCTAGCACGTATGAGGCCCTGAGATCAACCCCCAGGAGTGGGGGTGGGGGAGGAGAATGTTAAGACTTGTTAAAATTAGAGTTATCACAAGTCCTTAAATGCTGCTCTTCTAAAAGTTTTCAAGAGGGAACGTTTTGAAGAAAAGTCCTTGAGGAAAGGAGGACTCTTATCTTGACAAGCTAAAAGCAGGATCCATCCTAGGATTGGGGACTGTGAGAGCATTTTAAATCTATTTTAAGTTTTATTCTGAGTCGTATACTACTTTATGAATGTTGTTGTTGTTGGGTGCTGGCAAGTTGAGTCACTTCAGGAGTGGGTTGCCATGTCCTTCTCCCATTTTTGCAATGCTGGGAATCGAGCCCAGCTTCCCCAGAGAATGCAGTGTGGCACTCTACCAACTGAACTAAACCTCAGCCCCACTTTATGAGTTGTTGTTATTAGGTGCCATGGAGTTGAGTGTGACTCATAGCAACCCTCATAGGGTTTTCCATGGCTGATTGTTTTAGGATTGCTTTGGGAGTGGCTTGCCACATCCTTCTCCCATTTTTGCAGTGCTGGGGATCGAACTCAGGGCCTCAGAGAGTGCAGAGTGGTGTGGTGCTCTACCCACTGAACTAAAAGCCAGCCCCACTTTATGAGTAGGAATTTTAAATGTCCCTAGAATCTGGTGCTATGCCTAGCATCCAAACCATGAAAGTTGAAGCTAAATGTGAGAAAGGACTACTGATTTCTTTGTAATTAATATCGAAAATAAAATCAATTATGTGGTAACTGCATGCGAGGCATTGTATCACAATGGTGCTAGAAGGTATGTGCCACTCTTAGCATTTTTCATAAGAGGAAACAGACTCAGAGAGGTTAGGTAACTGCTCAAGGAAACACAGCAACTGTAGAGGCTGGAGTCAAATCTTGGTCACCTGTCTCTTGTGTCTTAATCTGGGTGCTACTGTGCTAGCTGTATGTATTTGTGTGTGAGGAGATGAGAGCACAAAGTTATTGATACTTTGTTTTACAAAGTTTACAATCTATGTCCTCAGGAAATTTATACTCAAGAGGATACAAGGTTGCAGCCAATAGCTACAGTATAATGAAGCTAGCTGATCACCAGTGATTTCAAAGAGTGGAGGATGGGCGATGCAAGGTCAGAGCTCAGGCAACGTGGCCAGAGGAGGGCACGAACACCTGTGGACATGGCTAAAGAAAACCATGAGGACCCCAGTAACAAAGTGGAGAAAGAAATGCCCAAATCCAGAGGAGCTTTGGAGGGAGGGCCGAAAGGGTTACAGGTTCAAGCCAGAACCTCTAGATTGCTCAGGAATGGCTGGGTTGGGCTGGGCAGTCGGTCAAGCTGGGAGGACAGCCTGACAAGTAGGGACACGTCCAGCTTTAGGGACAGGAAACACTCCCCCAGCAGGTGACAGGTGGGGGCGGAGGCAGCCTCCGCACCTCTGCTCCTCCCAGGCCGCCCAGTCTTTCTGAAAGGCCCCATTCTCCGCTGCCAGCTCGTGCTCAGGAACCAGCGCCCCCACCCAACTTTTTTTTTTTTTTTTAATTCTTGGTCAAACCCTGCCTTGTCCGGAACACTCTGATTGGCATGCTCTGTGCCCCAGACAGCCAATCAGAAGCTTGTTGCCAAGTCTGTCCTTCCCTGGGAGACCGCAGGGAGAGCCCTGTCACCGAGCGCTCAGAGCAGATTTGCCACCTTGTTGTGGCTCCGTGGGGATTGAGGGACAGGGGCGGGCGGGTGCCCCGGGGCCCCACCCTCGGCCCACATCCGGGAGAGAGGCAGGGAGCCTGACGCCTGCCTGCTCTTGTTGCCCCAGCCAGCCCTCTCCCCCCACCCTGGCTCTCGCTTGCTGGGCAGATCTGATTCTAGGCAGCTGGTCTGGGATCGTCTGGACCACAGCTGTCCGGGCCTGAAAGGCATCGCTGTAGCCACTCTGCCCCCAAGGCACAGTGACCCAGAGCAATCTGCCTCCCGGGGGAAGGCGTGAACACCTCCCAACTCACACGTCCCGGCTCACTAGAATGTGGAATGCAGACAAGGCTGGCTTGGGGGAGGGTGCCCCAGGGTGGCCGGGGAGGGGGGGGTTGACACGGCCGTGGCATCTGTAAAATCTGGCTAACAGTGATACCCAGAGTGCCCCCAAATCAAGGGTCTGGATGCCACAGTCTCAGAACCTGGGGACCTGCAGCTGTTGGCTCAGCCTGGTGAGGATGGAATTGGGATGCAGCTGGGGAAGGGGCCTGCCTGAACAGGACCATTCGAAGAACAGTAAAGGCCACCTTTGCAGGCACAGCTCAGTTACAAATGAGAGGGAGGGTGGAGGCAAATCTATGTCTTTGCAAAATCCTCCTTTGACTTCACCCAGTTTCCAAATCCCTTCTCTGTGTCCCCCTTATGCAGCCTGTATTGGTGGCCCCTCACCTGGTGATAGTGACAGTATTTAATAACAGCTAGGGCCGGGGGGAGGTAGCTCAGTTGGTAGAGCGCTGCTCCACACTCTCTGACAACCTGGGTTCAATTCCCACCACCACAAAAATGGGAGAAGGACGTGGCAATCTACTCCCCAAACAATCCCAAAACAATCAGCCATTGCAAACCCCATGAGGGTCACTATGAGTTGGACCTGACAGTAACAACAACAACAACAACAAGAGGTGTGTTCACTATGAACCAGCACTCTTCTGGGTACCTCAGTCTGTGGGTCCCCCAGTCAATCCTCCCAGCAGTACTGAGTGGGAACTATTTTTAATCTTCATTTTAAAGATGAGAAAGCAGCCAGGGTCCGTGGTTCACATCTGTAATCCCAGCAGTTTAGGAGGCAGAGGCAGGAGGATCGCAGGTTCCAGGCTAGAGGTAGCCTGTGTAATTTAGCGAGACCCTGTTTCAAGATTTAAAAAAAAATGGGTTGGGGGTGCAGCTCAGTGGTAGGGCGCTTGCAAAGCATGTGTGAGGTCCTGAGCTCAACCCCCAAATACCAAAAAGGAGGAGGCAAAGAAAAGGAGGGGGAGAGAGAGAGAGAAACAGGCATTGAGAAGCTAAGTAACTTGCCTGCTGTTACAGAGCTAGTAAACAGCACAGCTGGAGTCACCTCTAGGGAGTAAATTTCTACCCTGGGATTCCAACTGATTTTGCTATTTAAGATGTTGTTGTTGTTAGGTGCCGTCGAGTCGGTATCTGACTCATAGCGACCCTCATAGGGTTTTCAATGGCTGACTGTTTCGGGATTGCCTTGGGAGTGGATTGCCAGGTCCTTCTCCCATTTTTGCGGTGCTGGGAATTGAACTCGGGACCTCAGAGACTGAAGCACAGCGCTCTACCAACTGAGCTAAATCCCAGCCCTTTATTTAAGATGTAGCCCTCCCTTTATTACTACCCAAGAAAAAGACTAGGATTGTTGCCTTTCATTATTATTTTTTTTAACAGCATCTTGTTATGTAGCTCACACTGACCTCAAACTCAGGATCCTCCTGCCTCAAACTTGCAATCCTCTTGCCTCCATCCCCCGAGTGATTGGAATTAGAGGGGTGGGCCATGGCGCCCCATAAAAATAGGAACATTCATGTTAGGTGAATTTTACTACAATTTTTTTTTTAAAAAAATGAAGCCAGTTCTGCACATTCATAATCCCAGCCATGGGAAGGCTGCGGCAGGAAGATGGGCAGGAGGACGTGAGCTGGACATCAACCTGGATGACATACGGAAGGCCAAGGAGGAAGAGGAGGAGCAAGTGGCCACAGCAGAAGAGAAAACCCGCCCACCCATCTGTGCAGCCCTGGTCATGTGAGCCAGTGTGGAGCAACCCCAAAGGCCAGAAGAGGTACGAAACTGGGGATCCCCCAAATTTCACAGCTCTGTGGTCTATTTCCAAAGTAGAGCCGACCCCACTTCTGAAGTTGGGGAGTGGCACACAGGAGTCCTGGAAGGAGAAGGTGACAACTGGGGGTCTCAGGTCTCAGGCTGCCCCTGGGACAGTCCTGGCTCACTTCCCACTGCCCCATTCTCTACTCCGAGCTTTCTTCCCGTTTGCCCCCTCCCAGCCTCCCCAGCCCCACACCCTTACCATCTGCCTGTCCTCCCCCTTCCCCAGGGACTTAGCTCCTTTTATTGAGCCCTTTAAATAATTAAATGCCCCCGAAATCTCCCCCCACTCACTGATCCCCAGCCCCCAGCCCGGGGTGTGATTCAAAGCGCGAGGCTGGAGGTCTGCCAAGCCCACCGCCTCTATTCAGCTTCTCTCCCCACTCAGCTGCCGGGCGGAGGCCACTGGGCCTTTTCTCCTGCTTTGGCCCCTCCGCCTGCCAGGCCTAGTGCACAGGAGAGAAAAAGAAAAGGAAAGAGAAATGAAAAGGGAAGAGCTGTAAGACACAGATGGGGAGTGGGGGGGCAGCAGGACTCGGGGATATCAGACTCCCCAAGGTAGGGAGAGAGAGGGAGGAGGGATCCGCCTGTGGCCAGCTCTGCCCCCTGGCCCTGGGAGTTGTGACAGGAGAAGGGGCGGGGTTGTCAATCACCTGAGCGGTGCAGGGGCTGGGGCCGCCTCTTCATGCAAATGACCCGGTGAGTCACGGAAAGTTGGGTCCAGACACAAAGGAGCTCCTTCCCCCCCCCCCCGCCCCCTCCCCAGCTGAGCCCACAAAAGGCTGGAGGCCGGTGGGACGTGAAGCCGAGCCTGGGCGAACCCCTCCCTGGTGACATCCCCCAGACAGATGGCAGGACACCAGTTGCAGCCCTCTTCTCATCCTCCTCCCCCCATACAGGGGGAAGGTCCTTGTCCATCCCCAAGCCCATCAGCTGCCCAGAGCTGGCCTGACACGTGGTGGGGGAGGGCAGGGGAGCTGGGAGGCCAGAGGACGGTGACGCTGGAGGCTTGGCTGCAAAAGAAAAAGTTTGCTGAAAGCCTCGGTGGCCAGCGTGTCCATCTGTGCTCCTCTGGGGGGCTCTGCCCCCACGCTCCCCCTTGGCTTCTGGCCGGCTTTGTACAGAGCCCCTGGGAAGGGAGACCTCGGTCCTAGACCACACGCTGCTGTGCCCTGGCAGTTGGGCCTTGTGTTGTTAGGCTGACGTCAGGCAGAAATGCCTGGCCAGGGCATTGTTTTGCCTCTTTGGAAGTAGTTTGAATGAGAGATCCAAGGCCTTGGACACATGGAGAGAGCAAGGAGCTGGCGTTTTGTGATTAATTAAGAGTGGGATTGTTCCATGGCGGGCTTCTGCCAAACTCATCCACAGACATTAAGAAGCGAGTGACAAGGAGCGCGGACGAGGGTAGAAAGGCTTCCGGTCTCTAGCTCACCATCTGCCTGGTGCTGTCCCCTGGGCTGGCTGAGTCCTAGTTTCCTCCCTAAATTGGGAATAAAAAATGCCTGCCACCCCTACCTCTCAGCATGGGGTTGTTATCATTGTCTGGTCCAACTCTTAGAGGCCCTATGTACTTATGGGGTTTTCAATGGCTGGTTGTTTCAGGATTGTTTGGGGAGGGGGCTGCCAGGTCCTCCCATTTTGGCGGTGCTGGGAATCGAACTCAGGGCCTTGGAGTGTGCAGAGCAAGTGCTCTACCAACTGAGCTCCCTGTTCCAGCATGGTGGAGGGTAAGCAGCTGTGCCATCCTGTGCTCTGTAAACAGCAGACTATGCAAATACACGGCTTTGCCTTCAGTGTCCCCACGCCCATATTTCCCAGGAGCTAGAGTAGGCATGGCATGTTAAACATTCTCCAAAATACTTCTCAGCCATTTCGTGACGTGCCTGAGCCCAGAAAGATCTAAGGCAACGCAAAGACACTCCTTTAGAGAATAGGGGTTAGAGGGTATGCCTTACCTCCAGGCTCCTGAATCTCAGATTTTTGGTCTCCCTTCTCCCTCTCCCTTCCAACATCTGTCCAGCCTGATGGGATAGGGTTGTAGCCACATCTACACATTTGCCTAACGTGTGAAGTCCTGGGTTCCATCCCTAGCCCTGAATAATATAGATCCCTAACAGGGAACCATTCCCTACATTTTAACACAGTAAAAAAAAAGTGTAGCAGAGTTAGGATCCTAAGGCTGTAAGTATGGATTCTTCTGGGCTGAACGCTCAGCTGCCCTTCCCGCAGAAGGGCTGAGCTGTTGGTACTGAGGTGGCGGTGGCGGATCACAGGAGGAACAGCGAGGCTTCAGAGAGAAGGCAGAGAACAGCGCCAGAGGCTGGAGGCCTTCCTCCTCGCTGGCCTCATGCCTTCCCTTCTGCCATCCACCTGACCTCCTGTTGTTTGCCTTGGCCGAGGCTCACGTGCTCGGAGCTGATTTATGTTTCTTCAGCATAAGATAGCAAAGAGGTGTTTGCTGCAAAAGCATTTCTCAAAATCTCTCTTTCCCAATCCTTGCTTAAGCCAACCTCACCCATCTCTGGTTGTTTCCACTGGTCCGGCAACCATCCAAGCACTTATGTGCAATGCATCAGTCTGCCTAATTCCATTCGTTTGCATTTAACCCCGTGGAGTCAGCATCTTACAGACAGCGCGCTCGTACACAGGATAATTATCTGGTCACTTCTTCTGGACTGGCAACATCCTGAGGACCCATCCCTGTTCTGTCTCTCCTGTCCACCCTCAACTCTGTGCTTTTCACGAGGACCTGTCTGCCCCTAAGAGGCTCTTACTCAGGGGCTAAAACTAGAAACCATCAAAATGTCTTTCAAGTTGCTGCGAGTAACCGGCCCGGGGACTCCAAGGCCAGCATGGACTCCCATCTCACACTCAGACAGCACCATGATCTCACCAACTGCCTTCACATCCTCCTGGGCCTCACTGAGTACCGTCAGATCTCATGCCAGGACAGTACATGCTCCATTTTCCCCCCGGGAGGGGCCCCCAGGGAGGCCTATTGGTCAGGCAGTAACTCTGACAGGGAGATTATTTTTCCTTTTGTGAAAACAACAGAAGCCACTGAGCCCAGCCTCCACCCTGAGCAGGCCTGGTAAGAAAGGAAGTGGGTCACGAGGAGCACAGGGAGTTCCTGTGTTTTGCACCAGGGCTGGGAAATCAGCTGCTGAAATTCCCAATTAGGGTGAAGCAATCCACCTGGCAGGTTGGTCTGTATTGGACTGGGATTCCTCCAGCTGGAAAGAGGCAAAGGGCAAAGGAGAGAGAGAAGCCACTGGAATGCCTCGACCAGACAACATGGCCTCCTCAGCCCTTCTGGCATCAGCTTCCTAGCCAGGCATGCCAGTCACAGACACGGGCAGATACTGAGCAATATCAGAGCTGATCTCTTGCACCTTCTGTTTAGGTTGAAATATGACTTATGAATAAAAAAGAAATCCATGGAATACACACCCACACTACTACCACCACAGATATGAATGACGGAGGGAGGAGTGATGTCAGGCTATGAGAACTCAGCAAAAATCACTAATGGGGCTGGGAGTATGGCTCAGTGGTAGAGCACTTGCCTGGCATACAAGAAGCCTTGGGTTCCATCCCTTGTTGTTGTTAGGTGCCATCAAGTCAGGTCCGACTCATATTGACCTTGTGTACAGCAGAGTGAAACACTCCCCGACACTGTGCCATGCCCAGTACTATGTCAGTGCTTCTCTGCTATCCATAGGGTTTTCAATGGCTGATTGATTGTTTTGGGGGAGTGGGCTGTCAGGTCCCTCTCCCATTTTTGCAGTGGTGAGGCTGGGACCCAGGATCTCAGAATATTCAGAGCAGCAGCACTCGACTGACTGAGCTAAACCCCAGCCCAAAGCTTGGGTAGAAAAGATATATAAGATCAGGATTCCAGACAGCTTATCTCACATAGACTATTTGCACAGTGAACTGTGGCTTAGTGTGAAAAAGTTCCCAGAATTCAGAAACCAGAGGGCTAAAGGTAACAGGGAGAAAGGAAAGCAATTCTAGATTCAGTTTTGCCCTAATTTTGCTTTTATTTTCTGTTTATTCAGCCCATGGTGGATTCAAGACTGATTGCCACTGACTAGCAGAGCACCCCTGGGTAATTTGCTTAACCTGGGCCTCAGTTTTCTCATCTATAGTGTTAGGGCAACAATGTCAACCTCACAGAGCGGTTCTGAGGATGTAATGAGATGATATACATGCCAGGCGCTCACTAAGGCCATTTATTATTGCGTTACTCTGTTAACCAACCACAAAGATAGAAAAGGAGCGAAGCAGTAACCTTCCCACCCCTTCTTTTCCAACCCTGTCGAGACCCCACCGCAAGCCAGGCCCTGTGTGCGCACTGAGAATACACCACATCAGAACAGCTCAGCAGGGAGAAAGAAATGAAATAATTGCTCATTTCTACCCATGTGTAGAAAACAGAACCCAAAACGCTGCCCTGGGGAAACCCCACCACTGGACCGCCTGTCTCTGCGCCAGCGTGGCTGGGGCCGGGAGAAACAGGTGGTGTGGGAGTTCTGGGCCTGCCCTGCAGAAATGGAGGCTTTACCAAGATCTCCCTGCAGACAATGCCATCGTTTAATGCCCGGGGAATCGTGGAGGGCGATCTAAGGCAAAAATGGCCAGGCCCTTGTGCTGAGGTCCTTGGGGATGAGCCACACTTTGGGCCCTGACCCCTTCTTTTTCCCCCTGGACAGGAGCGGGAGGATTTAGAACTTGTGGAGATTTCACTTAGGAAATGCGCTCTCCAGCCTTACCCGGCCACTATGCCCTGCTCCGGAAGCCCTCCTCCTCCTCGCCCCTTACTGTGCACACACTCGGAAAGGCAGGTGTCAGGAGGCAGCTGCTTCTTGCGGTTGGTTCTCCCCAGATACAGGAGCCGGCGCCTCCCCCACGCTGGCTGCCATTGGCTGTCAGGAAGCCAGAACAGGCTCCCTCCCCACCCCCAGCCGCCCTAGCCAGCAAATAAAGAGGGTACAGGAAACACCTGGAGGGGAGGGCAGCTGGCAGGAGACAGATCTGCCCAAGAGAACAAAGCTTTGTGGGGAGTAGCTGGGCCCGGGGCAGCTGGAGGAGGGGCCAGGCTCTTAATTGCATTGCTCTGGGCATTCACCAGCTGCTGGGAGTGAGCAGCTGAGCAGCTCAAGTGCTCTATCGTCCCCCGCTCTGCACCCCTGCACGCACAGTGGAGGGGGCCACTCCCTCCAGCACCAGCTTTTCTACTACTGGGACAGGAGCAATCACATAGAAAGAGTCCTCACCAGCCACTCATTCTGAGCTGCTTTGAACCAAGCAAATTGGAGCCCATGGAGAGTCCAGCCATGAAATCTGAATCTTCTAGGGATGCATCAGCCCATGCTATATGAATGCTCCCTCCAAAAATCAGTCTCCATTTATTTCCAGGCATGAGCATCAAGATCTCCATCCAAGCCGGGCGCTGCGGCGCATGCTTATAATCCCAGTGGCTCCGGAGGTGGAGGCAGGACGATCGCAAGTTCAAGACCAGAGGCAGTCTGCGTAATTTAGCGAGACCCTGTCTCAAAAAGTAAAAAAATGGGCTGGGGGTGTAGCTCCGTGGTCCAGCACTTGCAGAGCATGCAAGCGCCAGGCCCTGGGTTCAACCTCCAGCAGTACTGCAAAAAAAAAAACCTCCCTCCACATCCACATCTGCCTATTCACTTTTTGTTGTTTGTGTTTTGTTTGTTTGAAGTGCTGGGAGGGGGGTGGAACTCAGGGCCTCCCACATGGCAACTGCTGCACCCCTAGCTGCCATCCCCGCTTTTTTCTGACACAGGGTCTTGCTAAGCTGCACAGGCAGCCTCTGGCCTCAAGATCCTGATCCTCCTGGTTCAGCCTCCCAAGTCGCTGGGATGACAGGCATGCTCCACAGTGCCTGGCTTTATTGACTGCACATTATCTCAAGTTGTGGTTTAGGCTGAAATAGTCTTAATTGAGAAGATCCACAGAAGGTCTACCATCAAGATTCACCCAGAACACACTGGCTTGTGTATAGACCTTGCCCTTGAAGTGGGAACGCAGGCAGACTCAGCTTGCAGCGATCCTCCAGCTCCTGTTGAGAAGCGGCCACAAAGCGAGGTGTCCCTTTTAGATCCAGAGTGGGAGGATGGGACAGAGGAGCAGTGAGGAAGGGCCCTTGCCCCACAGCTCCCTGTTGGCACACCCATTTGCTCAACCTGTATTTTTTTCGCTCAACAACGAGTGTACTCTGTACCAAGTGGCGGTCAGAGCCGCGGGGTATAAAAGGAAATAAGAACCCGTGGTCCCTGCTATGGAGACACAGGTGGCAGCAGTTGGAGAGGGGATCCAAACTTGCAAGGCCGCCCCACATCAACCCATATCAATACTAGATGTGCTGACTTTGTTATAAAAGTGTGAACAGTAATAAAACATGTGTATATCATTAAGAGCTGGAGTGAGAAATAGGTTATTAAAGTGTGAGCAGGTTTAAGCCATGTATATTTAGGTTGAAAAGCCCTCAAGTCAGAATGCATATAAAGAAGACAAGTGGAATTACTCAGGGCAGGCACCCAAAAGAGGCAGGAGGTGAAGGAAAAAGCACAGACTCCGGAAGACAGAGGCTGGGGTTTAGCTCTGTTGGCAGAGCGCTGCTCTGCGCTTTCTGAGACCTCAGGTGTAAGCCCCAGCATCATAAAAAACGGGGGAAGGATGTGGCAGCAGTCCCCTCCTGAAATAATCGGCCATTGAAAACTCTGTGAGGGTTACTATGAGTCGGGCTCCACTGGGCAGCACCTAACAACAACTGGAGACAACCTTGGGTTTTTTGTGTTTTGTTTTTTGGTTTTTTTTTGTGTGTGGTATTGAGGGTTGGACCCAGGGCCTCGCGCCTGCATGCTCTGCAAGTGCTGGACCACTGAGCTGCACCCCCAGCCCATTTTTTACTTTTTGAGACAGGGTCTCGCTAAGTTACGTAGACTTCCTCTGGTCTTGAACTTGTGATCCTCCTGCCTCCGCCTCCCAAGCCACTGGGATTACAGGCGTGCATCACTGTACCCGGTGCTAGACCTTGTTTTAAACCCATCTGCACCCCTCCCTTTTCTAGTTACGGGGGCTTTGGTTTCTTTGTGACTTTGGGATCACACCATCTCAGTGCGACTGTGGCGATTATATTAGAGATGGCAGGTGCAAGGCACCAGGCAGGGAGCCTGGCAATAGTGAGCGTTCGGCACAGCGTACATGCTCAGCCTAAAAGGAAGTGGTTCTGTGCCACACACACTGGCAAAGTACAGAAACTTGGATGTGTGAGCAGAGTTGCAAGGAAAGATGAGCAGGAGAGAATCTGACAAGGCCAGGGGTCCTGGCAGGGGTTGGCTGGTGCATAGGCAGCTTGGGGTTGGAAGGATTGGGAGGGGAGCCCCTTGGGCTTCCACCTTAGGGATTCACAATGGCAGCGATAGGCAGCAGAAAAGGAATGGCATGATAAAGATGGAGTTTGTGGGTGTCCCAGGATGCCTGGCTGGGTAGGAGGCGGGTCAGGGAGGGTCCAGAGGAGGCTGTGGTGACATTTGAGTGGGACAGGGGCAAGACCCGGACCATGTGCTGGCTGGGAATAGAACACAAGATTCAGAGATTTTTTTCCCCCCATTCCATCTGGAAATGGAAACAAAATGGTGAGAGATGGTTTAGCACAAGTGTCTCATTTAACAGATGAGAAAACCGAGTCTGAGAGCTGGGAAAGGGCTAGTCCAGGTTGTCAAAGATATCAACTGAATTCCCAGTTACTGTCAGCCCTGGAGCTGGGCTCTCTAGCTCCCATCTCTTGTACACAGCGCTGATTCCACCACGGGGCAGCCAGCCTCCAAGTCAACACTGGAAGGATTTCTGTAGATAGCATTGGTTTACCTCAGCTTTGTATCTGTGCGGGTCTCCAGTAGCCAACATCTGGGCCCTTTCCTGGAGCACCGATTACTCTCTGGGTAAACCCTCTTAAGGAGTTCATTGGTAACTAAAGTTCTCTCAATTTTGATCTAAAGGATGCCCACCCCTCTGAGTGACATTTACATATCAGTGGCAGGTGCTTTAAGTCTTAAGAGTCTGCCGGATTCAAAGAATTTTGCAATCACAGGTTCCCAGGGAGTCCCAGCTATTTTGAGCTGGAACTCACTGGCCAGTCCTCCATGGACTTGAATTTTTTCTTCTACCTCTGATCCAAGTTCCTTTCATCCACCAGCCTCCCTTCTAGACAACCTCAGCATTTGTTCAATCAGGATTCTCTGACAGCTACTAAGGATCTGACGTGGCTCAGGCAAGGTCCTGGCCTACACGCTAGCTGTGGATTCAGAGTTGTAAAGACCAGGACAGAAGCAAGAACCCAAGGAAAGGCCACGTTGCCCAGCCTGGGAAGGGAGATGGCACTGAACAATTGCCTGGGAAACACGGTCTGAAATCTTGAAGGTAACAGCTGACCAGGCAAAAATAGGTGGACAGGAGGGGACAGGGCATCCCTTAAGCAGAGACCCAGAGACTGCAGTTCCAAGCACAGGTGACTGGGGACCAGTTAAGTCTGCGGAGAGCTGCTTCCTGTCTAATCCATGGGGTCAGCTGTTCCATATGTGGCTCACTTCCGTCAGGAACAGGCCACAATGTGCCTTCCTAAGTGTTAGGGCCACCAGAGCCTGCCACCCATGTCCTCAATACAGAACCTTCCTAGTATGAGGGTAAGGATAGGAACCCCCGAATTCCCAGGTACATCAGAGATCTCACATTGGGGACTTATGAGGCTATGTTGTTGTTGTTGTTGTTGTTATTGTTGTTGTTGTTTGATACCATCCAGTCATGTCTGATTCATAGCAACCCTCATAGAGTTTTTAATAGCGTATTGTTTCAAGATTGTTTTGGGGAGTGGATTGCCACATCCTTCTCCCATTTTTGCAGTGCTGGGGATTTAACCCAGGTCCTCAGAAAGTGTGGAACAGCATTCTATCATCTACACTAAACCCCAGCCCATGTAGATAGGTACTTCAAAAAAAAAAAAAAAAAAGAAGAAGAAAAGAAAAACTGGGTGCGGTGGCGCAATCCTATAATCCCAAAGGCCCAGCGGCTCAGGAGGTGGAGGCGGGAGGATCTCAAGTTTGCGACCAGAGGGAGTCTTTGTAATTTAGGAAGACCCTGTCTCAAAAAGTAAAAAAAAAAAAAAAAAAAAAAGGGCTGGGGGCGCAGCTCAGTGGTCTAGCACTTGCAAAGCATGCAGGTATGAGGCCCTGGGTTCAACCCCCAGTACCACAAAGAAAAAAAGAAAAAGAAGAAAGTAGTGTTGAACACTGTTTTAAAACTGGTTACCAGACGAGTTTAGTGGCACATTCCTATAATCCCAGCAACTCTGGAGGCAGAGGCAAAAGGATCACAGGTTTGAGACCAGAGGCAGCCTGTGTAACTTAGTGAGACCCTGTCTCAAGATAAAAAGTGAAAAATGGGCTGGGGATGCGGCCCAGTGGTAGAGCACTTGCAAAGTACATGTAAGCCCCTGAGTTGAGTACCCCGGGTACTGTAAGGGGAAAAGAAATTAGTTACCATCATTAGAAATTTGGAGAGATGGCAAATAAAAGTCCATCTTTCAGGCTTCTTTCGAAAAATCACAGTATCTCACATCACCATGTCCCATGATGAACAGAGTAGAGCTAAGGAGCAGAGCCCCTTTTCAGACAAGAGTTGAGCTGTTCCCCAGTTTTACTCCAGCCTCTGCCTGGATGTCCTAGCTCATTTGCTGCCTCATTGTTGTTCTTAGGTGCTGTCAAGTAAGGTCTGACTCAGAGAGATCTGATGTAACACAGATGAAATGCTACCCGACACCGTGCCATGCCCAGCACTATATCAGTGCTTCTCTGCTATTCATAGGGTTTTCAATGACTGATTGGTTTTTTGGGGAATGGGCTGCCAGGTCCTTCTCCCAAGCCTACAGCACCCAATACTCCCAGGCAGTCTCTCATCCAAGGACTAAGCAGGCCCGAGCTTGCTTAGCTTCTAAGATCAGACGGGATCAGATGCCAGGATGATATGGCTGTAGACTGCCTAGTGCCCACCAAAGTTTAAGTAGCCCCTCCCTGAGAGAGCTGGCAAAATAAAGTCTCCTTCCTCCTACCCACCCAGCTATTACCTCCTCTTATCTGATGTGCCCCAGGCAGGCTGTCCTTACTGGACAAAGGTTGAATTTAGGCCCGCCCTTGTTTGTGGGAAGGAGGGTGAAAAGGGATAGAGCCAGGTTTCTGCTGGGAACGAATGACTTGGGGCTACTGGGGAACAAGTCTCCCATCAAAGCAGGCGAAAGGCCGCCTGTCCAGGACAGAGTCCTACAGAAGGTTGTTGTTATCCAGGCCTCTGGTAGCTTCTTAGACTGACCTCAGACACTTCTTGCCAGCTCTGTAAAGGAATGCTGTGGAGAGAAAGCCAGAGAGCTGGGGCACGCCCTTCCTAGTTTCCACACTTATTTCTCTTCTGGGATGGGCGATCACATGAGTGTAATTCCATGGATAGGCAGAATGGAGGTAGGCAAAGCCACTGCTGGAGAATCCGATTCCCTACCCGCTTTGTGTGTAAATCTGCACGTAGCCGAGTTTGGTATTAATCCACAAACTGAGCAGTGGAGCCAAAAAGGTCAGGCTCCAGGCAAGGACGCGGTACATTTCCTCAAGAATGACAGTGGTCAGACCCACATTCATTCAGTTAGTCAGCCTTCATTCAGCAGGTACTTGTAGAGGGTCTTCTGTGGGCTCCATAGGACCTAGCAAGGGACTTTGGATTATGAAGATTTCTAGACCAAGGATTAAGGCTCTTTTTTCTTGTGGGGAGGGTAGCTCAGTTGGTAGAACACTGTTCTCAGCTCTCTGAGGCCCTGGGTTTGACCCCCGGCACCACAAAAATGAGAGAAGGGCCTGGCAGGCCACTCTGGAAACAATGCCAAAACAATCAGGCATGGAAAACCCTGTGAAGGTCACTATGAGTTGGATCCAACTTGAGGGCACCCAACAACAATGACTTTCTAGGGAAGAGGTCATAGGCTGTTTGGATGGTGTTAACAACAGCAATTCTTTTTTTTTTTTTTTTTTTTTTTGGTGGTACTGGGGGTTGAACCCAGGGCCTTGAGCTTGCATGCTCTGCAAGTGCTCGACCACTGAGCTGCACCTCCAGCCCATTTTTTTATTTTTTGAGACAGGGTCTCACTAAGTTATGCAGACTGCCTCTGGTCTCGAATTTGTAATCCTCCTGAGCCAATGGGATTCTAGGCGTGCGCCACCACACCGGGCTGCTACAGCAATTCTTGAAGGTAACAGTAGAAAATATCACTTTATTTTGGTGCAAGGGATGGAACCTAGGGCCTTGCACATGCTGAGCACGCGCTCTACCAGTGAGCTCCACCCCCAGCCCTAATACAGTCGCTTTAATAAGGATTTCCTTCCAGTTGTCAGTACATCAGAGTGTCCATCTCAGGACCAGTCAGAGCCCCTGAAGACATGAGATTAACCTCTCCTTGCAACAACAATCCTCGCTTATGCAGTCCTTAAATGCGCCAGAACTAGTCTAAGCAGTTTGTGGATCTCATTTAAGCTGCGCAATAACCTTTTGAAGCATTGCATGTCCAATCCCATTTTGCATCTGGGGAAATTGAGGCCCGGTTGGCAACTTGCCCCAGGTTTCACAACCGTAGGTGGGTGGTAGACTTCCTCGGATCAGCTGCCACCTGGGTCTCGGCTCCTGATCTCCTTGTGGGACTGCCTCAGTTTGCTTGGAAACAGGAACTTGGGCAGGAAGGAGCTGGCCCAAGTAAGGGAAGATTACTACTCACTCCATTTCCCAAATGACCTTTCAGTTCTACTAATTGGAAAGAATGGTAATAATGGTGCTAATTGGCCCTCCAGTAATTGCCAGGATAATAGGGATTACTTAGAATAAAAGGTTGAGAAGAACAAGGGCCATTTAATCCACCCCCCTAATTTTTTAAGACTAGAAAAGTTGGGGGATGTGGCCAAACTCACACAGCTCATTGGGGAAAAGAACCTGGGCCACAAGCCATATTGTCTCCCTCCTAACTGTGAATCTCCAGCCGTAGCCCTTGGCATCCGATCCCATCAGATTTTGGAAGCTAAGCGGGGACAGGCCTGATTAGTACTTGGGTGGGAGACCACCTGGGAACACCAGGTGCTGTAGGTTTGGGAGACAGGCCTGGAAACCCACTCCCCAAAAATCAATCCACCATTGAAAACCCTACGAACAGCAGAGAAGCACTGACAATAGTGTTTTGCCTGTTGTACGCCGGGTCGCTATGAGTTGGATACCGACTGGACAGCACCTAACAACAACAACAACAAGCTGTGAATGCTGTCTGTCCATCATTCTGATCATTCTGTGTTGGATAGGGGTGCTGGGGCTGGGCTGCAACGCTTGAGCCCTCGCTATCTTTCCTTACCAAAGGCGGCTACAGAAACCAAGGTCAGCCCTGAAGACATGGTTCCTTCCTGCTGGGGCTCCTTTGCAGCAGCGTCAAGGACTCCCCCAGCCAAAACTCCTTATCAAGAGCCAGGATGGACTCCTAATCTACAGCTGCCACGGTCGTGCCTGCACTGTCCGGGGAGGTACGTTATCACCTCCAGGCAGCTGATGAAGCACAAGTCTCCAGGCTGGCCCTGTGTACCACACGGGGAAGCTGGGAGCAGAATGGGGACCAGCCCATGCCTCGCCCCTGAGGATGGGAAAGCCGCCAGCTGCTACTCCTCATGCAGTTCCTGGCCAGAGCCTCTGGACTCCAAGGTGGCCAAGGATACTCGCTGTCCCTACTGACACCCATCAGATCTGAAATAAAAACACCCTGCTAGGTCACAGAACTCCCTCATATACACTGAGGGACTCTTAGTCTGCCGAGGGCCAGGAGCAAGCCCACCATGAATCAGACAGTCTGGTTTTCCCAGCTTAAAGACAAAGAGGAGGGCAGGTTGTCCCCTTGGCCTTCAGATGAACTTCCCTGAATTTTAGGCTTCCTCTAGATGACGAAGGGCTGGGATTTAGCTCAGTGGTAGAGCACTGCGCTGCAGTCTCTGAGGTCCCGTGTTCAATTCCCAGCTCTGCAAAATGGGAGCAGGATGTGGCAACCCACTCCCTAGGCAATCCCTAAACAGTCAGTCATTGAAAACCCTATGAGGGCCGCTGTGAGTCGGACTCCGACTCGACGGCACCTAACAACAACAACAACATTGAAGCTGCTGAGATAAAGACTTGGGGTACAGGGCTGGCAGTTGCAGAGGTAGGGGCAGATGTTTCCCAGGATCGAGGTCCCACCTAACAACAACAACAAGAAGAAGACGATGAAATGTCTTTTCAGTACTTTTAGGCCCTTTTAGGAGACAAGAGGACAAACGCTGGCTTTGAACCAAAAAGAACAGCAAACTAAGGCGGGCAAAAATTCCTAAACACAAACCCTGCCCGTCCTTACATACAAAAAAGTAGGTCCTTTATATGAGTTCTTAAGAGTTTTGTTGTCGCTTTGTTTTGTTGTTTTTTGTTTTGTTTTGTTTGTGGTACTGTGGAGTGGAACCCAGGGCCTCACACATGCTTTTGCAGACGCTTTACCACTGAGCTTCCCTCCCCCAGTCAATTTTTTCTTTTTTATTTTTCGGGACAGGGTCTCGCTAAATTACATAGGCTGCTTCTGGTCTTGAACCTTGATCCTCCTGCCTCTGCCTCCTAAGTGACTGGTATTACAGGTGTGAGCCACTGCACCCACCCAGCTAGTGCCTAGGACATTTGTATTAGAAGCTGCAGATGAAAATAGGTGTTTTTTTTTCTTTTTCAGTACTGGGGGTTGAACCCAGGGCCTCGTGCCTGCATGCTCTGCAAGTGCTGGACCACTGAGCTGCACCCTCAGCCCATTTTTTTTACTTTTTGAGACAGGGTCTCACTAAATTACACAGACTGCCTCTGGTCTCAAACTTGCGATCCTCCTGCCTCCGCCTCCCGAGCCGCTGGGATTACAGGCGTGTACCACCACGCCCGGTGAAAATGGGTCTATTTCTATAACAACTCTTTGATACAAGTGAGTCCCCATATCCAATTCTATTTATGATACAGATGCCATGGCCTCCCCAGCCTTGGCTGGGGCTCCCCTACCCTAATCACCCAATAGAAACACATCCACACAGCCTCCCTGGCTACTCTGTCACAGAACATATAAGACAAACTGCATGCTTGCTTATGCAGGTCATGAAGGTAGGCAAGGAGGAGGGAGCGCCAGCGGTCATGAATCAAATACTCGAAACTTAAACGCAGCCCACATTTGGCCAAGAACAAACTCTTACTTCCTTACGTAGCTCCTATCCGTATTGCCAAGGGAGTTATAAATCCGTACCAAACTTTGGGCTCTCACGCCAGCCTGTGCCATCAGCAGTAATTGCTCTTGCCAACTTGCGCCATTGGCATTCAGCCATGCGTTTGACTCTAATGCAGTCTGAGTACTGAGGCCCGGCTGCTCGGGTCTTGGAAGGGAAGACTGGAGGGCAGCGATGGGAGACAAAGATGGCCAGAGCAAAGGCTTTGGGAGTCGCAAACACTCCTGCCCCAGCCTGAGGGGCCCACTCTCCCTTGCTTAATGGCCCTTGTGTGTGACACAGGCTCTGTCTTAATTGTTTTAAGTATTTTCAGTGCATAGCACTTACTGACAATAGTCATTCCCTCATTATCTGTAGGACATTGGTTCCAGGACCATTCAGGCATGATGCTCAAGTCCCTTATATAAATGATGTAAGATTTGCATGACCTGTAACGCTTCCATAGAACCCTACCTATTTCCTCCCATACACTATAAATCAACTCTAGATAGTTACAATACCTGATACGATGTAGATGCGATGTACCGATTAGGTTGTCTGGTTGCCTGAATGACAGGAAAAGACTAACCATGTTCAGTACACAAGACCAACTATATAGTACATGAACCAGATGTGAAGCAAGCAAGGGTTAAACAACAAGTGCTGGAGACACTGAAGACTTGTGAGGTGTCAGGAGGCTATGGCAGGGTGTGCCGGCACAATCCTGCAATCACTACATTCACACGGATTCCAAGTAGTTAGTGCTTATTATTGCTGTTAGGTGTCATTCAGTCAGGTCCAACTCATAGCGACCCAACATACAATAGATGAAACACTCCCTGACACTGTGCCATGCCTGGCGTTATATCAGTGATTCTTTGCTATTAGTAGGGTTTTCAATGGCTGATTGTTTCAGAAGTAGGTTGCCAGGTCCTTCTCCCATTTATTTTAGGGTGCTGGGGTGAACCCAGGGCCTCAGAGAGAACACAGTAGCACTCTCACCACCTGAGCTGAACCCCAGCCCAGTGAGTTCTCAGTGTGTGGCAAATCCAAGTTCTGCTTCTGGGATCTTGCTGAAGTTTTTTTTTTTTCTCTCACAGAGGGTCAACGGTATATGCGCGCTGAAGGAACAAGCAAATCAAACTAAGGACTAGACTAAGTACTATTCAGACTCAAGAGCCTGGTTGCTTCTAGCATCTTCCAGGGAACTATGAGAATATGCGTGGAAGGAGGGGAGGAAGAAACTATTTCCCGAGGAGGAGAGGATGCTTGGGAGTGGCCCCACTGCACACCTAGGTTCCCTTTATACCATCTGCATGCTACAGGCTGGCTGAGGGCAACTGAAGAGAAACACCGTGGAAAGCAAAGAAAGCTCCTTGATCTGAGAGAGAAATGCAAATTCGCATAGAAATGTTACCTTCTCTACACAAGACTTCATCTGCTACATTTTTATTAAAGTAACCAAAAAAAGTGTACATTTGTCCATAAAGCTATAGGTTCCTCCATATAAAAACACTATTGTACAATTAGTAACCTTTGTCTTTTCTGTCAGAATAGCTTACAAACATACTACTGTTTTTTGTTTTTACTTAGGAGAGACAGGCCTGCTCAACAGTCCAGCTCTGGGGGTGGTGGTAGTTTTAAAGTGAACATCACATTACAAGAAGAGGGGAGAGGAGAGACTCAGCAGGAGCCACGAGGCTCTTCTGAAAAGGCAGGGACCTGTTTGCAGACGGGAGACAGGCATACACTCTGCAGCCATTCACAGCTTTGTTTCAACCCGTAGGCCAGAAAATAACTCTGGAGTCTGTATGCCCAGAGTGACCTTTAAAGCAGAAGCGAAGCTGGGTTCGGGGAGGCAACGGGAAGCAGAGGGCTGGAAAAGCAGCAGTGTGGGGACAGGGTTTGGTAAGTAGCACCTTTGAGTCAAAATTGAGTAAGGGAAACCAGGACTGGGGGACAGGTGCCCGGGTAAGGGATATGGGGCAGAGGAGAGGGATGGGGGGCCCTCCCTGAGGGGCAGCCGCAGGAGGAGCCAGGACGGCCAGATGTTCTAGATCTGTCCCTAGGGTGACGTGGTTTGGGGAACCCAAGGCCTCTGAGGACCCCTTCTCAATGTCGCTGAGAAACTGAAGGAAGGGGATTTCTTCCTGGTATAGTTTTCCATTTTTCTCCATCCCAGGACAGTAAATATTGCACAAGTCTATAGACGAATTTGGATCTTACTGAGACACAACCTTTCTGACAGGTGCTCTGAGCACCGGGGAGAAAAATCAGTGCCCGAGGTTTGGCTTTTAGCGTCTGCCCTACAGGAATACCAAGTAGCCCCGCAGGGCACAAGGCACTCTCCCCTGCACCCAGGAAGACCCGCAGGACCACCCAGCCCACCAGTCTTCAGAGAGGAGGAGAATTGGTTCCCAAAACCCACCAGGGCACCAGGAGGTGTGGGGGGCAGTTGGGTCCATGGGGAACATATTGCACAGTGATTGAGAATTCTTGTCATAGAAAACAGGGTGGCTCCATGACCCAACCAGAAGGGAAGGAGGCAGGGCTGGAGAGCAGTGGTGTGCTCTTGACAAGGCAGTAATAAAGGACCTGCAGTTCCCTGTAGCTTCTGAGCCCCCTCTCAGAGGAATAATGGTAGCAGCATCAGGACTGTTATGTGGTTCCCAAAAGAAGAGTTTTGGCCAAAAGAAATCCCCAGTGGAGACCCTCTGGGTCCCAACATTTCATTGCAAATCACCCCCAAATTATTCACCACACCTAAACTCAAAGCAGCAGATAGTAAAGCAAGGGTTTTGTGCCAAGTCCTGTTCCTTCCTAGCCCCAAGGGCCTCCAACCCCTGCCTGATGCTGCATGCCCCGCAAAAGCTTTAGAGTCCTGGCTGGAAAGCAGCCTCCCTAGGCCGCTGAGGGTAGAACTAGAAATGAGACACGATTTCAAGCACAGCTGCTTAGAACAGAAGGAACAGGAGAGGCCTTTCACTCTGCCCAGGATGGCGTGGGGAAAACAAGCGAAGATGAGGTGGTAGAACATTAAATGAAGTCCAGGCTTGGAGGCCCCTGAGCAAGAGAGAAGACAGGCCCGTGGGTGCCTTGGCTGGGAGAGAGAGTGACTCCACCTCTCTACCCCTCTCACAGCAGTTCCTGACCTCTCTCATTCACAGTTGCTGACCTTGTTTTCTGCCTCTCATGACCTGCTGGGGTGCCAGCTTTCACAGTTCACCTTGGCTAGGCTGACCCCCAAACACTCCCCTAGGCAGACGCCAGCTCCCAGCCTCAGGCACACAACAATTCTCTCCAAAGGCACCTGGGGAGACCACATGTAAGCAGCTCCCTTTAAGGACTTTTTTTTTTCTTTTAAAAAAACTTTTGGTTTTTCCTCCTTTTTTCTTAAAAAAAAAAATATAATATATATATATATATAAATAGCTCTTCATTTAAAAACACAGTTCCCCAGGTTGAGGTATGCGCTGGCCTGTTGTCACGCAGCCTGAGTACAGCAGAGCGCCAGGGTGACGGGGCGGGGATCTAGCTTGAGACCGCCATCACATAGTTCTTGGTGGGGCTGCTCCGGCCCAGCAGTATTTGGTTCTTGCAGGTGAGGAGCCCGTAGGAGGTGGCGACCGGGGCCTCCTCATATAAGACACAGATGGAGCCATCCTCCCCGATGCGGTAGGACACCTCGTAGGGGTCCACCCACAGGGTCAGCTCACTGGGCAGCAGCTGGTGCAGCTGGGGCTGGCTGAGTCCGATCTGGCTGGCCACCTTGCTGATGATGGGGTCCATCTTATGGTTGATGCGAATGCAGCGGTAGCCAGAACCCTTGGACGGCTTCTCTGGAAACCAGTGGTGTTTGTAATGCTCTGGGGAGGCAGGACAAGGGGGAGATGCCTGGTTAGAGAGGCGGACCACAAGGTGAAGACGAGTGCAGAAGGACAGAGGGGAGGAAGGGGCCCAGGAATGTGAAGTAAGGGAGGTAACTCCACCTGCATCTCTCTTGAAATTCCACTGTCACTTGTTGTTGTTGTTAGGTACTGTCATATACAACTCTTAGCGAGTCTCATAGGGTTTTCAATGGCTGACTATTTCGGGATTGCCTTGGGAGTGGATTGCCAGGTCCTTCTCCCATTTTTGCGGTGCTGGGAATGGAACTCGGGACCTCAGAGACTGCAGCACAGTGCTCTACCAACTAAGTCCCAGCCCCCACTGCCACTTAGAAGAAAAAAATTTATGGGAAGCTCAGAATGGTGGCACATGCCTAGAATCCCAGCACTTGGGAGGCTGAGGCAGGAGGATCTCAAGTTCAAGGCCAGCCTGGGCTACATAGTGAGAACCTGTCTCAAAAAAAAAAAAAAAAAAAAAAAAAGTGTTTTGGGTTTGTTTTGTTCTGTTTGCACAAGCTGGAGAAAGTCCTCAGCCTTTCCCCAAACAGAGAGGTGTGTGGTTTATAAGGGGGTCCCAGAGCTCTGGGGTACTCTCCAGTCGCCAAGCATATTGCTTTTGGCTCACTCTGAGGGTAAGGAAGGAAGGGTGTGACTGGCCTCTGGAGACCTGCGAGTTGAACTTTCAAAGCCAGACGGCTGCCAATATTGTCCAGGCCACAGCAAGTCCCCGGGCCTCCCACCCCGTGCCTCCTCCAGAGGAGTCAGAGATCTTTGGCAGGGGTAAGGGCGTCAGCAATGGCTTGTTTTGAGGAAACAGCTGTTGTTCCTCAGAAGGTGGATCTATGGTTCAGAGATGGCTATCGCCGCCCAGTCAACCGACTAGAAACAGCTGGGAGACAGGTCTCAGCCAGGCGGCTGCTTATCTCTCCTCGACCTCCGGGTCCCAAATCCCGCCTCCCCGACGCGCAGGCCTCCAGAACCGTTCCCAGCGACCGGGCTCTGTTCCCTACCACAATAGGCGGCAGATGGCGAAGAGGAACCAAAGAGACTAAATACAAAGCGGGCCCCGATTCGAGCAAGTTAAGTGAAAACCTGGCAAACTAGTCAGGCCAGACTGGGCCAAAGGACCCCTCGGTCCGCTGGGGTTCCCTTGAGGGCTTCCAAGTCTCAAGCGTCCAGAAAGGGAGAGGAGCCCGCACTCAGACCCGCAGGTACCC
The DNA here is from genome assembly GCA_007922755.1 of Pedetes capensis. NCBI lineage: Eukaryota > Metazoa > Chordata > Mammalia > Rodentia > Pedetidae > Pedetes > Pedetes capensis. The sequence continues at coordinate 28,646 of VMDO01009345.1, read as the reverse complement.
GCTCTTCCGCGGTACAGGTAGAAAGTGGGCGCTCCTGGACAAGGGTCTGCGCTTCTGGGAGCGTGGATGGGCGCGTTCCATCGGAGCCACCACGGACCGAGACCCAAGGACAGGGTGGGGGACCGGAGACCTGACCGCGGACTAATCTGGGGGTGGCAGGAGGGCAACTGAGTCCTGGATCTGCTCGCGTGGGGAGGGAGGAAACCTAGCCCTAGGTGGAGGAGGAAAGACGCCCCAGGCAAGGAGGGCGCGCGCTCCGGGGTGACCCTCGGGGCGGGCTCACCTGTGAGCGCCTCCTGGAGCGCCCCGCTGAACACCTTGAGCCTCTGCTCGCTCACGCAGCCCCGGGTCCTCAGGAGGCTGGAGAGGAAGCCCACGGCTGCGGCGATCTCCGGGAGCATGTCGTTTCTCTCCCCGTGGCTCATGTCGTGCGCGGTACGGGGAGCAGAAAGGTTGCCCGTGCGCCGTGGCTCTCAGGAAGGTTCCACTCTTCTGGCCGCAGCTCGGGCTCTGCCCGGACTTCGCCCGGGCTGCGCTTTTCATGCTGCTCGCGGAGGCGGGGGAGAAGGCGGCGACGGCCATTGGCCGAGGCCAGCGGATGGGGGCGTGGCCTCCGGCGCCCCGCCCCGCCCCGCTGCTTGCCCGCGACCCGCGCTGCCCCCGCCTCCCCGGCGCTGAGGTCATCGCCCGCTGACGTCAGTGCTGGGAACCAGTGCGGGGCTCCCCGGCAGCCAGCAGTGGGCGGGGAGATCTAGAGCCAGGTGGGGGCCGAGAGTCTGGGGCGGAGAAAAGCAGCGAGGTGAGTGCGCCACGCCGGGCAAACCCCGACCTGGCTCCCCGCCTGTCCAGGGCTGGGGTTGGCTGCCACCTCCTCCAGGAAGCCTTCGCCGCGGCCACGTCTCCCAAGGCTTCCCCTTTTCCGTCGGTCACAGCGCTTTCCAGTCACATATAGAGACGCCTTCTGGACATTTTTTAGCTTTGCCGGATTTCTTAACTCGTGGGAACGGGCTGTCGTTGGTTCTTCAGCAATGGGGACTGTATTCTAGTTCCTTCCATAATGATCACGCCTCCCCTACAAGTTCCACTCTTCCTCCTCAGCCATTGCCTAAAAACATCCAACTCTCACTAATGGATGCATTGGGGTGGGAGGATTGTTGTAAGACTTTCCTGTCTGCTTGCGTTATTTTTCTGGTTCTCACTTTTCTTTAAATACCTTTCTTTTCTTCTCTTTCCTTTTCCTTTCTTTCTTTTCTTCTTTTTTTTTCCTTTTCTTTCTCTTCCTTTCTTCCTTTCTTCTTTCTTTCTTTCTTCTTTCGAATAAGTAGCGTTCTCTAAACTGTACAAAGTCTCCGCCCACTCCCCCCTCCTCCCCCTTCCCTGATTCCGCTTCCTTCCTCCTTGTGGACCAGGGCTTTTGTAAACACACGCTCCCTGGGAAAGAATCCAGACTGAGGCCCCTTCTCCTACCATCAGGGGGCCTGGCTGGCCACAGGTACTCAGTGGAATGGGGCCAGCTTCTAACCCGCCTCCCAGAAGCTGGCACAGGGCCTGGCCTACATAGAGCCCCTGTTTGCAAAAGGAATCCTACCCAATGGACTGGGTAAACTCCTGATTTCCTTGAGCTCTGGGGTTCTCTGGCCACCTTCTACAAGACGTGCCCTGGGTCCTTGGCCTCACTCCCTGCCTGGGCCACCCCTGGACTCTCCCCTGTTCCCTGCCATGGCCCTCCTCTTACCTCTGCTCTTCTCTTTCCTTCCTCAGATGGACCCTGTCCAAACAGAGCCTCCCAGGACCTGGCCTGCCCCTCCTGGTAGACATCCAGCCTAAGCCCACTGTCCTCTCCAAAGCCAGCTCCCTCCTGCCCCCCGTTTCTGTCAGATTCCATGTTTTCCCAGTCACTTCCCCCAGACAGCTCAGACCCCCATTTAAGTCTCCCCTGGTGCCTTGGGCCTCAGATCTGGTCCCAAGACCGTTTCTTCCTTCATACCTCTCTGATTGCAATAGACTGTCGAGTCCCATCCCCAAACCCCCTCCTCCCCACTCATAGGGTCCCCTCCCTGGAGTCTTGCACGCACTTGCTCACAACCTTGCTCAGGTCATCCGGGACACCCATCCCCCACGTGGCTCACAGATTAAAATCTGGACTCCATTCACAATTTAGTCCCGCCTGCCTTTTTAGGTTTCTGCTACTTTGTGCCATGGGATTGCTGCCCAGGTCCCCCAGCATTTTGCCCGTCAGCCCCATCTCTGCCCTGTGACGGGGTCTTCAAAGCATCCTCACTTGAACACACCTGGCCCTAGTGCACCGTGGCGCACGTCCTTAGCTCCTGGACACCGCATGGCCACCTGCCCACCTGTCTTCCTCCCCCACAACTCCTGAAGACACAGCCTTGTTTCCATCTCCCACCCTGAAACCTATGCTGCTCACTCTACCCATGCTGGGTGAACTCCGCCTGGACCCCCCTGGGAGTTTGTAATCTACTCTATGGTATCCTTAGTGGTGGTGTTAGAGGCTGGCGTCCTGCCCCAACAAATCTGCAAGTTACTTAGAGAACAGCCGCTATGCCCATGTGTCCCGCTAATCTAATCTGAGATTAGAACTCAGATTTCTAATCTTCTTTGGGGTTTTTTTCTTCAATTGTCCATTTTGGTTTTTGAGACAGTGTTTTGCTAAGTAGCCCAGGCTGACCTGGAACCTCCGATCCTTCTGCCTCAGCCTCTAGAGCGCTGGGATTACAGGCAAGGCCACCACATTCAGCTCAAATATTCTTTTCTAATGCTCCATATAATAAAATGCCCTGGGAGTCTAATATTTTGGCAGTAAACACATCCTTTAGATGGCTTTTTACCAGCTTGTCCCCAGAGGCCAGATGAAACCATTACCTCTGTTCCTCCGGGGGGGAGGGGGGGGATTTTTTTTTTTTAACAGGAAGCAGAGCTGACTCTGGAAAAAAGATAACCTAGAAATACATCAAACAAAAGAGACCAGGTGTCAGCAAGGATGGAACTGACCAAGGTCAGCCACCAAGGAAGTCAGCAAAGTAGGTCAAAGCATAGACATCTGTACAGGGTCATTCAGTGCCCCAGTCTGCACCCATGTAGTATCTTCCTGG
>VMDO01009345.1:0-25433 GCA_007922755.1 Pedetes capensis | reverse complement strand
ACTCAACGGCACCTAACAACAACAACAACAACAATGTTTTGCCTTAGGAAATAGAACTGCTCTCTGAGATGAATTCTCAAGTCGTTCACCAATCCCTGCAGTGGTTCTCAGGACTGCCGGGCGCGGTTGCCTGTAATCCCGGCGGATCAGGAGGCGGAGGCAAGAGGATCACAAGTTCGAGACCAAAGGCAGTCTGCGTAATTTAGCAAGTCCCTGTCTCAAAAAGTAAAAAATGGGCTGGGGGTGCAGCTCAGTGGTCCAGAACTTGCAGAACATGCAAGTGCGAGGCCCTGGGTCTAACACCCAGTACCACCAAAAAAAAAAAAAAACAAAAAAAACAAAACAGTAGAGCCCGAACTGACCAGATTTGCTGATGACAATTGTTGTTGTTAGGTGTGGTCAAGTCGGTATCCAACTCACAGCAACCGTACATACAACAGATGAAACACTATTACCAGTGCTTCTCTGCTATTCATAGGGTTTTCAATGGCAGATTGATTTTTGGGAGTGGGTTGCCAGGTCCTTCTCCCAATCCTACAGCACCTGGTGTTCCCAGGCAGTCTCCCATCCAAGCCCTAACCAAGCCCAACCCTGCTTAGCTTCTGAGATCTGACAGGATCGGATGCCACAGGGCTACGGCTTCAGGCAATGACAAATACGGTCCCCTATTCCTTAGACCCTAGCCTATGGTCCCACATGGCTCCACAGAGCTGTCATTCCACACAATGGTGCAGCAAACTGGGGAAGCAGCCCAAATATGGAGTCAGGAGCAGAGAGGCCACACCCCCAGGCTCCTCCATTACCCAGGTGCACCCCGGCCTCCTCCCCATCATGTCTGTACTTTGTACAGGGTGCAAATAACCCCTCAGAGCCACCTGGCAGTCCCTCGACTTCCTCAGCCTCTTTTCTTCCTGTGCACAAGCCTAGGAAGAGAAAGCTTAATTTATCCCACATTCAAAGCCCCCAAGTCACTGTGTGGCATCATTGTACCCCCTTCAGGGCACTACAATAGTCCTAGTTATTTTTGGAATCTCCTGAGACTGCCTTTAAGTTGATAGAACCTTCTAGAAGATCAAACGTCAAGATTTCACTCCTTCTTTTCCCTTCGCACGTCACGTGTTGCCTCTCTCTCTTTGGCATAGATGAGGCATACTGGGACCATCAGAGCAAGAGATGGGGCCCCCATGCCTCTCTCTTCTTCCTGTCCCCATTGTTCCCCCTTGTTCTCCTCTTTCTTCATCCACCCCCATGCCAAGGGCCCTGAGTTGAATTTTGAGCATTAAATGTTGACCCATTTTCTGCCCTGTGGCTCCAGCCACAGGAGACTTGTGGCAGCTGGGAGTGGGGACTTCAGGCTATGCCTCTTCTGGACCAGAAACTTCAGTACCATGTGACCCCAGGCCCCTGGCTCCTGTGGTCCTGGTGGCCCCTCTCGTCCACTTGTTTAGCTCACCTTCGTGGTCCACTCAAGAGTGAGCGCGGCATCCCAAGCCGCTCTCCTCAGGCCAAATTCCCACCCAGAACCAGGTCCTTCCGCCCGTGGGTGGATCCCCCAGGGGCTTTCTCCCCACTCCCCAGATTGGAGCAATCAGACCCCTGGATGTGTCTTCCGTGGGCCCCATGGGGACTTGCTTGATTGCCAGGGTTACCTCCCAGTTTTCTGGCCACGGGTAGAGATGGTGCGAGGCAAATCAGCAGGCAGGGGCTGGGCTGAGATATTCTGGGAGGATGATGTCAGTGCTGTCCTACGCAGTACCGTGTGTGATTCTGTGGGTCTCCGTGTGTATTAGTGTGGGCAAGAGGGCGGGGTATATCACTGAGTGAGAGAGCGTGCTAAAATGTGTGCATGAGCTCCAAGGTTGGGGGTAGGAGGGAATGCAGATGTGGGTTTGCAAATGTTCACACACATATAACGGTGTCTGCTAAAGATCGGTGTTCTTCGAAGTGTGGGTGTGTGGTGGGTGTGTTTTGGTGGAGTGTGTCTCAGTGTGCCTGCTGCAGGTGCTAATCTGATCTTTCCTCTTTTCAGGCATCGCTGGTGACAACCTGGCCATGCTGCCCAGAGCTGATAAGAAACATCACCCTCAGCCGGGCGTGGTGGCGCACGCCTGTAATCCCAGCGGCTGGGGAGGTGGAGGCAGGAGGATCGCAAGTTCAAGACCAGAGACAGTCAGTGTAATTTAGCGAGACCCTGTCTCAGAAAATAACAAAATCTACAAAATGGGCTGGGGGTGCAGCTCAGTGGTCCAGGCCCTGGGTTCAACCCCTAGTACCGCAAAAAGAAAAAAAAAAGAAACATCACCCTCAAGGACCAGATGCCTCTTCATCATCCCCTAATTGGCATGGAAATCCTGCTAACTATATTCACTACTCTGGGCAAGAGAACTTTGTTTAGGCTTTCCTATCATCTTCTTGCCTGCGGCCATACCACTGTGGCTCTGATCCCGTCAGATCTCAGAAGCTAAGCAGGGTCGGGCCTGGTTAGTCCTTCGATGGGAGACCGCCTGGGAACACCAGGTGCTGTAGACTTGGGAGAAAGACCCGGCAACCCACTCCCAAAAAACAATCAGCCATTGAGAACCCTATGGATAGCAGAGAAGCACTGACAATCGTGTTTTCATCTGTTGTACATAGGGTTGCTATGAGTCGGACACTGATTCCGTGGCACCTAATGACATCATCTTCTCATAAAGCTGCACTCAAGGTCAGCCCTAAGCCACTGGTCTGGAAGTTATTCCTGACATTCAGTAGCAGGAATTAAGAACAGAAGAAAATGACCTTGTCTCTAAAACCTGCTCATAAGAACTATAAGAAGGCAGGGGATGTGAGCTATTTTTGAAATTTCTGTCTTTAAACCTCTTCCCCACCCCAAAGCGAACTGAGAGCAAGGCCAGAAATAGATAAGGCAAAGATGCTGAGGGGTGAAGGTAAGTGGGAACCCACCCACCTGGACTGAAGGAAGCCTGGCAGAATAGAAATGAGCAAAGGGCTTTCAATCCGCAGGTCCCAACAAATTTCAAGTCCCTAAGGACCATTTTCGAGAACATATTGGTCAGGCTGGGGTTTAGGTCAGCTGGTAGAGGGCTGCTCCACACTCTCTGAAGACCCAGGCTTGATGCCCAGCACCTCAAAATTGAGAGAAGGACCTGGCAATCCACTGCTGAAACAACCCACTCCATTGAAAACACTGTGAATAGTAGAGAAGCACTGACGTAGTGCCAGGCACGGCACAGTGTCGGGGAGTGTTTTGTTCTGTTGTACTTAGGGTCACTATGAGTTGGACCGGGCTTGACAGGCACCTAACAACAACCAGCAGTGTTAAACAAGGTGCCCGCTTTAGTCAGGACTCCGACACTCCCAGGTACAGGGCATCTTCACAGTAAGGGATGACCATGACCACAGGGGTGGGCTGTAAAAGGTTACAAGCTCTTCCCCAGGGGAGCATTGCACCCAGAAAGTGACCAAGCCCCAGCCACTGCCCACGGGCATCCAGAGGCAGGGGCAGGCTTCCCTTGCTGCTACCAGCCTGGGAGCCTCTCCAAACCCTGGGTAACTCTGGGAGCCTCAGGGATCTGACCGCCCACAGCACCGCCCCCTGGGTTTCTTCTCCACTTGCGCAACCCTTTCTCGTGAATCCCTTTGTATGGTTCAGAAGGGACACATCGCCAGCCTGCAAGGCAGATGTGACATGCATTGTTTGGTCTACGTGGTGTTTCTGCATTTTAAAAATTAGTTGTCAATGCTTACCTATTAGGAAGTATGATTTTAAAATCATTTAAAAATATCATTATTGTGGACCGTCAGAACACGCTTTCAGAAATTACACAAAAAATTAAAATTGTTTGGATGAAGAAAAAATGCCATGAGATGAGAAAAATGCCCAAACTCACCCAGCTGCTTAGTGGCAGGGCGTGGACTCGAACCTGGCTCTTCACTCCACCCAGTGCACTTTTTTTTTTTTTTTTTTTTTTTTTTGCGGTATTGGGGGTTGAACCCAGGGCCTCGCACTTGCATGCTCTGCAAGTGCTGGACCACTGAGCTGCACCTCAGCCCATTTTTTTTTTACTTTTTTTGAGACAGGGTCTCCCTAAATTACGCAGACTGCCTCTGGTCTCGAACTTGCGATCCTCCCGCTTCTGCCTCCCACCCAGTGCACTTTTTATCAGCCCAGATGCCTGTGTCGTGACATTGGCTTCATTCATTCATTCACTCATTCATTTATCCATCCAAGGAATCTTTACTGAGCCTCCAGGGGTACCAGACTGTGGAGATATGGTGGTGGGTTTGGGGGTGGCTTCAGCATTCAGTGTCCCCCTGGGGTGGTATTGGAGGCGAGCATAGGCGATGTCACCTGGAGGTGTGGGGTTGAGAGGCTGGGAGCCCCAGGGCAGAATGAGGTCAGCTGCTTGGACAGATGTTGAATTTCCTTGGGTGGCGGCAGGAATTTGGGGTGGAAAAACTCTGAGCCTCCCAGAAGCCAGATCTTGAGTGGGAGGAGGGACCAGGAGGCCCCCACTGGAGGTACAAAGTGAGCCTGAGAGATGGCGGGGAGGGGGTCCTGCGGATCCAGGAAGGCTCAGTCCTGCCACTTTCACCTGAGGGGGTGGGGTATGACCGAAACAGGCTTCCCTCCGGAGGGCCCTCAGGGGACAGTCAGTCTCGCTGGAGAACGTGCTGGGAGGGCGAAGGAGGAGGGGGATTTCTGAGCTCAAAGAAGGCCCCAGGAGGGGACTGGGAGGCGCAGAAGTCAGACGGCACCATGGGACAGGAGCCCAAAGGACAGTGACCAGCACACAGAGAAGGAGGGACCACGGAGCCCTGACCTGGTCTCAGAGGCGGAAATTCAGCCAGGGTCCAGGAAAGAATCAGGACAGACATGTGACAAGGCAGTAAGGAAGCCTTCCAGGAGTGGCCACTTTTGCTGGGACGGACCAGCCACTGCCCTGAAGATGGCAGGGTGACCTCCGTGGGTTGGAGGGCAGGGCGGCCCAGGGCTTGCCCTGTGCTCCCCAAGCCCACCTCTTTGCCTCCTCGCCTGTCGCTGGGCTTCTCCTGCCTCTGGGAGGGAGGAGCGGGAAGGTGTTCCGAGCTTACCCGGCTTGTCACTGAGGCTGACAGCATGCTGGGACCCCCTGCTTCCCAGAGGCACTGACCACCCATGGCAGCTTCCCAGGCGATGTGCCCTACTAACGCACCAGTGTCCCTGGACAGGGGACCTTCCGGGTCTCCTGCCCTCCTTTGCCAGCCCAGCCCTGTGCTAGGGCAGGACAAAGGAACGAAGGAAAGCAGAGGGGCCGTGAGGGGCACAGAGTGTGAATAAGAGGTGAGGCAGGGGCTGGGGGTGGGGGAGATGGGGACAGATGGCTGGACCAGTATTTGGCTGGAGAGGTCCCTGGAGGTGTTTCTGCTTCTGTGACTCCCTAGGTATATGACAGAGGCAAAAGGGTGGAAATGATCTGCTAAAAGCCTGTTGTCCCAGAGACACCCCCAAGAATGTGACCTCCCACACCTTCCGCCTGTGGGCCTTCTCCGATGATACCAGAAGGTGTGACCGAAAGTGCCAGAAACTCCACAGGGGAACACATGGACTTGGGGACAGCAGCAGATCTGAAGCTGAATTCATTGCCTCTTTCCATATTTAGAAGACAGACACATTGTAAACCTCGTCATCCTTGCTCCTGGGGGCCCAGGACCAACCTACTTCATCCCCAGACAGAAAACAGAAGAGGTGCTGAGGTTGGTGGAGCCTCCTGGGTGTTGCTTTGGCAGGGCCGTAACGGGTTGAGCATCTGGGCCAGTCATCTGTGATGGCCCAAGACCTCTGGGGCAGGGGCTGAATGGCCAAGCGGACAGAGCCAGAAAGGGGGACATGAGGAAGTTGAATAAGAGGTGCCACGGCTTCCAGCCTCCAGCCTCCTGGCTCTGGCCCAAGGTATTTCTTTGGGGAGGTGAGTGAGCTGCTGGGGACTGGAATCCAGGGTCTCTCACTTGCCAGGCAAGGGCTCTACCATGGAGCTGCCCACCCAGCCCTCAAGGTCTTTCTTTGCTGCACCCGGGGTGCAGGTTGAGGGGAGGCCATGCATTTGATCCTTATGGGTCAGAGGAAAGAGTCTAGGTGGGGGGACAGGTGGCAGCATTGGGCATTGCCTTCCTGAACCTCAGTTTGCTTATCAGTAACAAGAAAGTATTGGGCAGAGAGAGCCATCTTGGCTCTTCCTTAATCTGTTACCTGTGGTCTACACTGATGACATCTTGGACCCCAGTAGTATACGTGATCACCTGCCATGGAGATAGAAATCTCCCAGTCAGGCAATGGCTATCCTGGAGGCCTACTTCCGGAGCTGATCCCCTAGATCCAATTAGGGGCCCAGTCCTGCCACTCATCCTTTTGAAATATCTTCTCTTCAGCCCCATGGAGGCCACTGGCCAATAGGTCTTTCTATTCCTTTCTGCCGAGCACTCCTCTTCATGTCCTTTTCTCAGCCCAGACCCCACTGCCAGAGCTCCTAAAGCACAGATCTAGCCTGTCATTGTCCTGCTTAAACCCATTTGTGGGCTCCCTGCAGGCGGAAGTTCAATTCTTAGTTTGACCTTTGTATTAGTCAGCTATTGTCTTGGTAGTGGAAAAACCAACCCAAACAGACTTATGGGGAAGAGGTTTATTGGGAGCTCACAGTTAGAGGATCCGTCCACAATGGTGGCAGGGCCTGTGGTAGATGACTTCACAGCATGGTAGATCAGGACCAGAAAGCAACCAAGACTACTGCTCTGGGGTAAAGACCTCCAAAAGCCTGCCCCTAAGGACTCATTTCAGCCAATCTAGAGCCACCTTCCAAAGTTTTGAAACCTGCCAGGATAGTGCCACCAGCTGGAGATGCAATGTTAAAACACATGACCTATGGGAAACACTATATTGAAATCATGACAGATTTCAAGCCTTTATACTCTGCTCCAAACTCTAAGCTCAGCTGACCTGATTCTTGGTATTTGATCTCAAACACACCTTTTGCGCTGTGTTTACCTTGACTTTATTCACTTTCTTTGTTCTGCTGAGAATTCTCTTGTCCGTGTTGCCTGTCAAAAAGCCTACAGATCCTCCAAGATCTGGCTGCTATATTGCCTCCTGTGTGAAGCCTTCCTGGATTCACCTCTGTCCCCAGCTTCCCACTGGAATGAGTCATTCTCTCTCCTATGTGCTCAGAAACCTCCCTGTATAACTTTAAGTTACAAGCTCACACTGGGTGTTAGAGTTCACTGTGTAGACCTGTGGAGATGACTCCATAAAGACAGAGACCGGGATATACATCTCGGTGCCTGTCACACACCTCAGGCCCTAGGACTCAGCGGGTGCTCAGTAAACCTTTCTGGAATTTGGTTGAATCAATCTCCATGCAAGTACTAGATAAAGAGAGGAAATCTTATCCTCCTAATATGGAAGGAAAATAAGACACAGATAGGTTGACGAGCATGTCAGGAATGTCTCTAAAAAGGGAAAGGGTAGGAGCTGGGGATATAGCTCTATGGTAGAGCATGTGCTTAACATGTGCAAGAGCCTGGGCTCCATTCCCTGCACCACACACACACACACACACACACACACACACACACACACACGGTGATGGCATGGGGAAAGGTGAGAAAGTATTCTAAGTCCAAGTTTGCCCATCCCCTCCATTAAGAATCAAGTTTTTGTGGTGATGAATCTCTCTTTAGATTAAGATTGGGTGGTCTGAGCTGCTCCTTCTATTGGTCTTGTTCTGATGATGACAGACTCTGTTGGTCCATAAGTAAGCTTGGGAACTGGCTTGTAATGCATCTATTCCAGCATGGTAGTTAGTGTACATGTCTTGGAGCTGCACTGCACTGGTACAGCCCCTGGCTGTGCTATCTTAGCTGGTTATCAAAGCTCTTCATGTGCTTATCTGTTCAATGAGGCTAATCATAGCTATTAGCTCACAGCTGTTGAAGGATTAAATGAGTTTCCAGTACTTAGAATAGTGTCTAACACATGATAGTGGTCAGTACATGTTAACTATTAGTGCTTCTGATCTACACTTTGCTTACTTCCAAGAATTTGAGGCAGCTTAAAATAGTGAGCCATGCCGGTCTTTGTGACACATGTCTGATAATCCTAGTTGCTTGGGAGGCTGAGGCAGGAGGATCACTGTGTTCAAGGCCAAAGGCAGCTTACACAATTTAGTGGAGACCCTGTCTCAAAATAAAAAGTACAAAAGGGGGTCCTGGGAGTGTAGCTCAGAGGTAGAATGCTTGCTTAGCATGTGCAAGGCCCTGGGTTTAACCCCCTAGTTCTGAAAAAATAAAAAGCAAACATATATAGGAGAAGATAATTACATGTGTGGGCTGGGATTTAGCTCAGTTGGTAAAGCGCTGCGCTGCAGTCTCTGAGGTCCAGAGTTCAATTCCCAGTACCCCAAAAATGGGAGAAGGGCCTGGCAATCCACTCCCAAGGCAATCCCGAAACAGTCAGCCATTGAAAACCCTATGAGGGTTGCTATGAATTGGATACCGACTCGATGGCACCTAACAACAACAATTACATGTGTATATTTATATTATATTAAAGATTAGCAATTGCTGGGTGTGGTGGCACATGCCTGTAATCCCAGCAACTTGGGCAGCAGAAGCAGGAGGATCAAAGGTTCTTGGCCAAAGGCAGCCTGTGTAACTTAGTGAAACCCTGTCTCAAGATAAAAAATAAAAAATGGGCTCTGGGTACAACCCAGTGGTAGAGCATTTGAAAGTATGTGTGAGGCCCTGGGTTTAACTCTAACGTACCACAAGAGCAAAAAAGAAAAAAGAAAGAAAGAAAGAGAGAGATAAAAGGGTATTTGCTAATGTCTTTGATTTAGATACCTAGATTTAGCTCTGAGCTTCCAGGAAACCAAAGCAAAAAGGGAAATACATGCATTACATAGCTTCTATTGTGAAATATATGAAAACACTCAAGTTAGCCTGTTAAAATTCCCTGACCCCCACTCCATAAATACACACATCCACACATTCCCCAAGAAGGAATTTATGGTGTGGACCCCTATGTTGGAATATTGGAGCCAAGGAATCTGAAGTTATCCTCAGTTGGCATTTAGTATCATCCTCAATTGGGCTTAAGCCTTTAATAGGGCCCTTAATGACCACAGGAGTGACCAAAATCAGCATAATGGCGGGGATAATAACAAGCAGCTCAGCTCCACGCTTCTGTCTATCCTCAGCTCAGGGTTTCCTCCCTAACCCCCTTGGCTCAGGAGCTTCCTTGAGGTCAGGGCTGAGCCCTGCTGAGTCAGAAATACCCAGGTGCCCCAGGAGGTTCAGCTGCCTTGCTCCAGCAATAGAGCTGTGTGGACGAAAAGCAGAAACTGCAGCAAACTCACGGGAGGTGACTGCAGGGAGGAAGGCTTTGCTCTCTAGCTAACAGATTTCCACAGAGCGGCGTAACAATCCTGTGGGGATGGATAAACTCCTAGAAAGCGAACAAGCCCCTGCTCCCCACCTCCTGCGTTGCAGAGAGGGTTCTACTGTAAGGAAGTATCAGTACCACCTTAGCCTTTGAATTTAATCCATGAAGACATTTGGAGCACCTCAATGAATTCTTAGAGAGGCTCAGAGTTGTGACTGAGGGTAAGAAAGAGCGGAATTGTTCTGCAGAAGAAAACAGAAGGAAGCTCTAGTTTTGGTCCTGAGAGGAAGGAGCAAAACAGAGGGGCAGTGGTAGGTAGACAGGTGAGGGCTGGTGTCGTGCCAGCGTATGGGCTTAGCATTGCGTGAGGTGGGATGGGGCTAGGGCCAGTGCTGGAGAGGAAGCAGAGGGAAGTTTGCACATGCTGCATTTTTTAGTTGTTTGCACAGTGCATATAGTCGCTAACTCCCTAGACCCAAACCTTCAGGAAAGTGAGTTTGGTCCTGATGGACATGAAGACCTTAGAAGGTGGTTTGGAGGTGTAGCTCAGTGGTAGAGTGCTCGCCTAGCATATGCAAGGGCCTGAGTTCAATCCCCAGTACTGCCAAAACAAAAAACAAAAGCAAAACAAAAACCTTATAAGCAGTTCATATATTGAAACTAGGAAGAAGAACCCAGTAGCCCATTCCTGAAATAATAAGCCATTGAAAACCCAATGAATAGCAGAGAAGCACTGTCAAATATAGTGCAGGAGAATGAACCCTCCCAACCCCCAGCTGGAAGACATTCAAAAGACAACTGGGGAAGAGTTGCCTCCTCAAAGTAAGGTCGACCTTAATGACGAGAATGGAGAAAAGCCTCTGGGACCTCCTTTTGCTGATGTGGCAAGATTCAAAGTGAGAAGAACTACAGTGGCTGCAACAATGGGCTTAAGCATAAAAAGATCGTATGCATGGCAGAGTGTTGAGTAGTGTTGCCTTCTGTTGTACACAGGGTCGCTATAAGTTGGACTGAACTCAAAGGCACCTAACAACTACAACAATGTGTAGAAACAAGAACCAGGGATGAGCTCCACCACTGGTAACAGTGAGCGTCCTCATCAGCAGTGTGACAAATCCTTAACTGAGCTGACTAAGGAAAAACAAGGGCTCCAAGTCAGAGACACTGCCATAAAAGAAAATCTTCCCCTTCTCCATCCCCTTCCCCCAGAGGAGCTTGGGTGATTTTGAAGAGTATTGGATCTTCCATCCAGCTTACAATGAGGTATTGAACCAACCTTGCCTAACCCTTAAGGAGCAGCCGACCTCAGCGGACATGCAGTTTGCCCTCAGAGAACATGGAATTAGGTGTCCCCCTCAAAGGCCTTTCCTTTAGTGACAACCACCTCCAAAGAGAGTCACCTGCCTGCCCAGTGTGCCAACACTTGGCCACCCAGCAGATCCTCCTAGGCAGGGGACATTGTGAGGCTCACTGAAGCTAGACAGTGGGGAGGGAAGGTCGGGGAAGGAGCAATGCACAAGTTCACCTTGTCTGGCTGGCCCTGTGACTCACTGTCATTTATACGTGGGTCACAAATCAATCACTGAACCTCATGATCTGAACATCTTTTGCTTCCTTCATCCTAGAGAGATCAAAAGAAGGAGACTTGGCCTCCACCTCCAGAGGTGGTGGGTCCGAGCTCTTCAATCTGATTTGGGGAGAAAAGATTTCTGCCCTTGGGACATCCTAAACTCCAGAGGAGGGGGAATCCACCCAGAGGGCACAGATGCATCCCTCCAGAAGACAGAGAACATGCATGGGCAGAGGAACAGTGCTTAAACAGAGCTCATAATTAGGGAAGGGGGTAGAATAAGGGTCCCATCAGCTAGCTGGTATATGGCTGGAAGTGGCTTATGAGGCCTGGGAACTGCGAACCTGAGCTGGACTAGGCAGGAGGGAGGTTTTGTTGGCAGCGGGAGAGGACAGACTTGTTCTACACAGTGTCTGGTACTGCATGAGGCCGTCACACCATAAATGTTCCCCTTCCGGTTTTGGCAAGTCTAGTCCTCCCTGCCTAGAGCTGTACCACTGTGGCATCTGATCCCATCAGATCTCAGAAGCTAAGCAGGATCGGGCCTGGGTAGTCCTTGGATGGGAGGCCGTCTGGGAACACCAGGTGCTGTAGGCTTGGGAGAAGGACCTGGCAACCCAATCCCCCAAAACAACCATTGAAAACCCTATGAATAGCAGAGAAGCACTGACAATAGTGTTGCACCTGTTGCAAGTATGGTGGCTCTGAGTCAGATCAGGACTGGAGGGCACCTAACAAGTCCCCTCCCTGGCTTAACTGAAGGGTGGTCTCAGGCAAGCTCACCACTGAGTCACTAGCAGAGGCCCAAAACAAACAGCCCCGGGGAGCAAGAGGCCAATAGCAGATGACTTTGTTTACAAAGCTTAGGCTTTGCAACAGGGTCAAAGGGCATTCCCCCAGAGCAGCTGGGAGAGGCCCCAGGCAGACAGCCTGGGGAGGCAGTCAGCATCCAGCCTCTTCTGCAAAAGGGGCACCTATCCAGTCTCCTGCTCCACCCCCGCCCTCAGCACCCAGGGTCCATTGTGAATCTGAACAGCCCCGCCTAGTTTACCAGGCTGTGAACCCGGCCTCACTCATCTGCAGCTGTCAGGGACTGGGGCCCGATGGGGAAGGAAACTCAGGCCCATAGAGAAGGAAGCAGGGGTGACCTTTCCACCACCCCACACTGGCCCCAGCAGCCCAGCCGTCCAACCATGGACGCTAGGGACCCTGAGCATTCAGGAACCGCCTTGAGGGATCTGGGACCAGCCAGGCGGTCATCTGCATTTCAATGCAGGTCTGACATCTCATGACACAGAGGGAGGCTGCGGGGAGATCAAGTCTGGAAGGCTCTCCAAGGGGCCACGGGACACCAGCGTCCCTTCTCGGAACGCAGTTCCCCTTTGCCCGCCCGTGCCCTGCATGCCGCAGGGGAGCGGGCCGGAGACCTCCATATAAGGGCCTTGCTTCCTGGCGGCCCGGCCGTGACGTGCGTGCGGGGCTCCGCGTCAGCCACCAGCTCGTAAACAAGTGACGTGGCCGGGAGGGGGCGGAGGGAGCGGCGGGGGAGTTCTGCGGGAGGCGGAGGCCATCCTTGGGCCTTGGGCAGGCGGGGAGACCAGGAGCCTGAGCCTCCTGTCGTGGGGTGGGCGCGTGGACATGCGATCGTGGGGACTTTTTGGTGGCCCTCGGCGTGTGTTTGCAATCTGTGCATTTTGTCTGCAAGTGTCCAGAACGAGATGTCATGGCCAACCCTAGTGGGTGGCACCCTAGTGGGTAGCAATGTGTGCAGTTTTACTTTAGAGCCCAGGGAATTTGCCTGGGGGTGGGGGGTGTTTGCAATCCCATCTTCTAACAAACAAACAAACAACAAACAAACAAACTTCCCAGGCACACCAAGCCGCCTCCCCACCCTGTCGCCAGCCACACACCTGAAAGAGTTTGAGTAGGTCACCTGCCAGGCAGAGGCCCGGAACAGATCCAAGACTCGGGTTCCAGCAGCAGCTCATCCCGGGAGCCTTCACGGGAGAGGGCGGGCTGATTGCTAAGGCCTGCTGTGCCCAGGTGAAGCCTGCAGGAGCGCAGGTGCGCTTCTGTCTCCCGTGAAATTGTGCATCTGTACTTGTGCGCACGCGTGCGTACAAGCCAGCTGCATGGGCCCGGGGTGTGGGTGGGGTGGATGGAAAGGCCAGCACTGCTATAAGTAGCTGGAGGATTCTAGAAGGAAGGGAAAGAGGGGTGCGTTGCCTAGAGGGGGTGAGATACACTGGGTGTCAGTGGGAAGAGTCAGAGCCTCCTGCTCCCCGCTGTGATGGGTTAAGAACTGGGCTGGCCCTGTCTCTCCCACAACACCCTGAACGCCCACAAAGCTGCTTACCCAAGCACCCACTCTCCCTCCTCTAAGACCCACTTCCTCTCTCTACTTCCCCTGAGCTCAGCTCCAGCCAGGTAGAGCTCTGGATAGGTGGAGACCTCACCCCACCCCAGCGCTGTGGCCGCAGTGATAGAGGGGAGTTGGGGTGAGGGAAGAGATAGTAGCCGTCCTGGGCAGGGGAATCATCGGCAAGGATGTGGTGAGATTGTCTTGGCTAGGGCCAGCGTCCCCAGGCTTGGTCTCTGGGTGGCTGGTCAGAAGGGTGTTAAGCCTGGGAATTTACAAGGCTGAATGATGGGGCTTCCTTCCTCAGAAACCAGAAGTCCCTAGGGCTGGATGGTACCAAAAGTGTTGGGAATTAAAAATAATGGGGAAGCCGGGCGTGGTGGCGCAGGTTTGTAATCCCAGTGAGGCAGAGGCAGGAGGATCGCAAGTTCGAGACCAGAGGCAGTCTGGGTAATTTAGCAAGACCCTGTGTCAAAAAGTAAAAAAAAAAAAAAAAAAAAAGGGCTGGGGGCGCAGCTCAGTGGTCCAGCACTTGCAAAGCATGCAGGCTCGAGGCCCTGGGTTCAATCCCCAGTATGGAAAAAAAAAATAAATAATAATGATAATGATAATAATAATGGGGAGTGTTAGTGTCCCTGCATAGTGGCTATGACTGGACTCTGGGGTCTTTAGCTCTGCTACTTGTCGAGGTCTGAGGCAAGTTTTTAACTTCGTGGCGCCTCGATTTCCTTGTTTGAATAAATGAAATGAAAGTGGTAGTGCTGCTGGTTCTTTTCAGGGTGAGAAGAGATGTTCATTAAGTATTTTGTGCATATATTCTTTCCTTCAGCTGTATTTAGCTGCTGGCACAGAGCAAACGCTTCATAAAATGTAAATGTTGTTACTATTACTAGCAACAGCTGTCATTAGCTAAGTCCTCTGGGGATGCCACATGGAGAGTTAGACAGAATCATCAGGGGGCCAGCGTTGCTTTGGGGGGCTGCTTGCCTCCCGGCAGTCCTCCCAGGTCCCTCTGGTTCACCATCACCTCTTCCCTCCTGCTCCCCCCAGCCCTTCTGAGCCTCAGCGTCCTTTTCCCTGAACTGGGGGAACACTTTCCAGGAGGAGTCCCTTGTGATGGTCAAGAGAATAAAGGTTGGTGAAGATCCCTGGAAACGCAGCCCCGGCCTCTGGGTTCCGCCCTTAGCAGATCCTTCCTTCTCTCCTCAGCACCCTCCACCCCCAGTCTCCCGCTTTGGACTTTCTCAGCTCCCGGCCTCTTGTCACTGTCCACAGCTTTCCCTTTCCCTCTGCAAGGGGACTGCTGACTCCCTCCTGGCCAGCCCCTCAGGGCAGGAAGTCTTACTCATCTTCCAGGCACCAAGCCCAGGGCAGGACACACAGTAGGAGCTTAAGCAATGTGTGCTGCCTTTTGTCCATCAGCAAATCCCAGTGATGGAGGCAGAAAGAGGCAGGAGGCCCCAGCAGAGTTTGGGGAGGCTGGCTCTGTCCTCCAGGGGGTGGGGCAGGAGGAAAGGAAGGGGCCTTCCTGCAGACTCAAGGATTCCTGCAGCTCCCACCACGCAGCCCTGGACCCTGCCAGGCTATGCAGGGCTGGATGAGCATTCTGAGAACCCTGGGAGAAATTCTGCTAAGAGCCCTGCCTGTTTATTTCCTAGGAGGAAAGCAAGCTTTCTGCCTATGCAGGAAGTCCTTGAGTAACAAGTTCCACTTCCGCCTAGCTAGACCACTCTGTCTTCTCACTGATTGGGTTAAAAATTTGAGACTCGCCTTACCTCCTCCTGCCCTCTGATGGCTAAAGACCTGGGCAATCAGATGGCCCTGGGGCCTAGACCCTGCTCCCCTAGCATAGGCCAGGCCCCATATCTTCTCCTGTGAGTGGCCTCGGCTTATCTCTGAGCCACCTGACCTCAGCCTCAGTGGGGAGACCTGCCTCCAACTCAGTCCTGAGAGCCCTCAGCTGCTGCTGTTTCAGCTGCCTTCTGGCCTCCAGCTCTCACTGCTTTGGCCCCTGGCACACTCCCTGTTTCCCGCCATACCTTGTATCTCAGGAGCTTGCCCAAGATGGGAGGAAGCAACTTCTGCAGCAACGGAGGCCTCCTGCTCCGCTGCACTCCGGCTGACCCTGCAGAATAGCTTTCCCATGACTTCCCCAGGCAAAGTGCAGCCAGCAGGAAAGAAGGTAAGCCTGAGGCCCTGAGCTCCTGGCCACGCAAACCATCTGAGCCTCAGGTTCTTCACCTGGAAGATGAGGGTGTGGAGTTCTGTTTACCAGTGGCGTTGGGATCCAGGCAAATGTGGTTAGGAGGCAGGCTGTAAACAGTGCCACCACAGACACACACACTACTTGTGCCTGTCACCGTGTTTGGAAGAAGGCACACAGCCAAGCAGCTTCTTGAGGGAAAAATCTCGTTTCTGCCACATGGGACCATAGTGACAAATTGGTCTCTGGCCATCAAGGGTGAGGTTTTTTCTCTCTGTGTGAGCCAAGCTGAGTTTTGATTGACTGGGAGCCAGCAATGAATATTGGAAAGGCAGCTGCCTATAGGACCTCAGACAGCCGGGCAGAGCCAGGGGTGTGGGGGCTTTTAGAGAATGACTTGGCGGGGGTGGGGGTGGGTGTCATTGCTGGAAGGATCAGTCAGAAAGGTCTCAGCTCTCATTTCCCCCCAGGCTCCCTCCCAGCCCAGGCTCTCCTCTCAGAGGTGTAACAGAGGGCAAATGCCCCCAGAAGTTGGTGCCACTCTGAAGTTAACTGGCACAGCCCACCATCAGTGGGCCACCCATATTGTTCGGACCCTGCTGCCCCTGGGAGCTGAAAGTTCTAGAAGACACAGGGTAGCTTTCTTCCTGGCTTATCAAGCTGATCTGGAATCCAGATGGTGAAGGGGATTTCTGTCTCCCTTCAAAGGTCCAGTGCCTGCAGCCATAGCACTGTGGCACCGGATCCTGCCAGATCCGGGAAGCTACGCAGGGTCGGACCTGGTTAGTCCTTGGATGAGAGACTGCCTGGGAACACGAGCTGCTGTAGGCTTGGGAGAAGGACCTGGAAACCCACTCTAAAAAAGCAATCATCCATTGAAAACCCTATGAATAGTAGAGAAGCACTGACAATAGTGTTTCACCTATTGTACTTAGGGTTGCTATGAGTCGGACGCTGACTCAATGGCACCTAACAACAATAATCAAAGGTCCAGAGACATTGACATTTCCCTGGGCTTCATCACTGTAACAAGAGTTCGTCCTCACCTGGCGAGCTCCCCAGAGCGTCTTCTCCCAGCAGAGACCCAACTTGCAACAAGTGGTCAGCGTGCGGGCTGCTGGGTCATGCTGCTGGGCTCCAACCTTAGCCTGGACAAGTTACCTCATATTCTCTGTGCTTCTTTCCTCATCCATAAAGTGGAAATCACAGTGGTGTTCACACACACACACACACACACACAGAGTAGATATGTATATACATAAAATATATAGAGAACGTATCTGTATATTTTATATATTTGACCTTTGGTTTGGCAAGAAGAGAACGGTCACTTTCTCCCTGTGGACAATGAAGACCACAGGGGCCCTTCACCATCATCAACTGGGAGGCTCTTAAGAGCCTTTCTGGGAGACTGGAGGTGCAAAGTCTGCGAACGTTTTCAATGTTAAGAAACCTAGTTGGCCAATGTGCCCCTGACTTGGTTCACCCCGTCTCTTCCCTTATTACACTAATATTCTCTCCCAGAATGCTCGTGTTTATTATTCTCTCTCCCATGAGCCCACAGACCAGGCTGGCGAGATCCTATCAGGGAAGCCCACGGGGACCCGGATCTCCACCTGTTGGATCCTGTTGCAGCAGCTCATGCAGGGGTGAGCAGGGACCCACCCATTGCCCCTGGGCCACACCACTAAGGAAGCCACAGGGTGGTGCCATGGGAGGAGCTCGGGGTCCATCCTGGCAGGGTGACTTAGTAACAGGGTGAGTCAGCGGGTGACGAGGGGTAGACATCAGGCAGGGAAAGGGCTGGCCATGTCAGATGTGGCTCATGCGCCTCTCTCTTCAAGCCCTCCCCCTTAATCCCTGACCTCCCCCAGTCAGGGAAGGGCGTGACACTATAGCTAGGGCTGAAACTGGCAAAGTCAAGGCACGTCCAGCTTGCACACAAGAAATTCCCAGTGGCCGAGGGCGGTGGTGCTGGCCTGGGAGGCACAAGCGCTGCCTGGGTCCCAGTGCATTCTGTGCTGACTCTGGGGTGCTGGGAGAAGTCACACAATCCCTCCAGGCACCTGCCAGGGAGAATCACCCTACCTGGCTCCCAGGGGAGGGGACAGAACAAGTCAGTCCCAGGCCCAGGGACTCTCAGGCTCTTCCACCAACTTGCTGGGCCTCAGTCTCTCACTGTAAAGAAAGGGTGTCGGACTGTTCATACCTGAGGTGCTGATGAGCCTGGGCAGCTTGATGATCCTCTCTGTGCCAAGTGACCCTAACTCCTTCCATCTTTTGTCACTTGCTTTTAATTTGTTGGTCTTATGTACAACCTTTTAAACCCTTTATTTCTTTTAATCCTCCAAACAACTAGTGCACACTGAAGGTTGGGCTGGTACTGAAAAATCCCTGGAAGCTTTGGGGATGTGAGGGCATGGACAGCAGGGAAAGATTCCCCAGACCAGAGGGGGCTCTCTGAGAAGCCTTGAGTCTGAGAAGAAACTTACCCCCTTCAAAGAGGACTGGAAGTGGGGCAGGCAATAGCCTTTAAATCATCATCTGTAATAGCCACACGCTGTGCTAGATAATTTACATCCACCACATCATTTTACCCTCGTAGCAACCTGGTGAGTAACTATTAAGCTCATTTGACAGATAAGCAAACTCAGGTTCAGAGTGCTTAATGCCAAGTGACAGGGTCAAGCTGAAATTCACACTGAGTCTTCCTGACCCAAGGCCACGTGAAGTCGAGCAGGTCTTCGTGACCTCCCTAATAGCACGCAAAGGGTACAGAGAGCTGAGACTTTGGTATTGCTTAGGATCTGCCTGCTGGCTTCTTTTGAATCCTCAGGCCCCTCCCCTGGGCAACAGAAGCACTGCCACTTTAAGAGAGGCAGCCCCATTGCAGGAGCGCATTTCCATTCATTTTTAATAGTCCGGCTGCCTGCCTCGGCCTCTCTGCCTCCCCACCGGCAAGCCCACAGATGTCTCTGCCACTGAGCCACTGAGCACGGTCGCAGTGCTTGGGCCTGTTAAGGTTTAATGAGAAGGAGGAGGATCTCCTCTCGGCTCCCCAAGTCACTTAGATTACCCCTGTGCGGGGAGCTGGAGCTGGTGGGAAGGTGGCAGATGGCAGACTCGTTAGGGGCACCTATCTGCTTTGTGGAACGAGGAGGAATTCTCCGAGTGGAAAGGCTGGGAGGGTGGCAGGAGAGCCATCTGGCCACGGGGCCAAAAGCCTGGCTGGGAGCCTGCAGGGCTCTTCTCCACCTTGCCCGGTGGCCACCTCCAGCAGGAAGCACTCCAGCGATGCTCACTTTCCAATGCACACATTCCATGGAGACCTCCTGGGACACCCAAAACCCAGGGGCAGGGAGAGGAAGAAGTTCTGTGGGGCTTAAGTGGAGATGTTCCTTGAAGCCACTGTGGGTCCCCATGGACAACTAAGTCTGTTTATATCCAGGGGAAGCCTAGCGTTGGTTGACCCTTTGGTGAACTGCTGAAAACAGGTACCTTGAGTGATCCAGGGACATCAGCCTATTACAGAAGTCACCCTTAGGTACAGCTAGCACAGTCCTGCCATGGCTCTGTGACCTGTGCTCCCTGTACTCTGGCTCTGGTGTCCCCTGAGG
Source organism: Pedetes capensis (assembly GCA_007922755.1). Taxonomy (NCBI): domain Eukaryota; kingdom Metazoa; phylum Chordata; class Mammalia; order Rodentia; family Pedetidae; genus Pedetes; species Pedetes capensis. Next base: position 6,269 of record VMDO01009345.1, on the reverse strand, counting down.
GGAGGGACAGATTCTTGCCACTCCTCCAGAGCCCAGGGAGTTCCTGAAGCCGACAGTCAGGTTCTATTTGGGGACTAAGCCATCATGGCCCCAACACAGAGGCAGAGGCCACTCGGATGTTATTTACAGACCTTGTCTAATGAGCCAGCCCCCAAGCTGTGACGGAGCAACAGCCTGGCTGCCTTCTCCAGTTTCTCCTGCTTCCTGACTTTCTCCCGCCTGGCACAGGTCCCTCTGTCTCTCCTCCTCTCTGACTGGAAGCGCCGTGCCCCTGTAGCGGACGTCACTCAGGGCTGGGATCTGGAGAGAGTGTTCTGGCAGACAGGGAGGGGCTTGGGCTGGGGAGCAGGACAGAGCCCACCAGCAGTGCCAGAGGACCAGAGAGGTTCCTGGCCGAACCCCAGCCAGACTGGGCTGCTTGCCATGGAATTGGGTCTGACTCATAATGGCCCTCATAGGGTTTTCAATGGCCGATTGTTTTCAGGAGTGGACTGCCACATCCTTCTCCCATTTTTGCAGTGTTAGGGATTGAACACCGCAAACACCTCCTCAGAGAGTGCGGAGCAGGTACTCTACCAACTGAGCTAAACCCCAGCCCAGACTGGGCTACCAGCAGCTGGGAAATAAGAAGTGATTGGCTGTGTTCAAGGAGGATCCTACAGGATTGGCGGATGGACAATATGCCAGCACAGTACGAAACCCTTTCTATGGGGCACCGTGGACGTTTCACACAGATAACATAAGTCAGGTCCCATTGTGAGTTTCTACTTTACAGACTGGGAAGCTGTCAGAGAAGCTAAGAAACTTGGAGAATCACCGAGTTAGCAAGTCACATAATCACAAAGCTGGCCTTAAACCACACCCTCCACTGAAGCAGCCCTTAGCAGCTCTGCAGTGAAGATTTTGGTTCATTCAGCTCCCCACGCACATCAGCTCTGCTATGGCCCTGGGCTACACCTTGGGGAGAAAATGGTTTGGAGGAGACCTGAAAGGGAGATAAGCACTCAAGGTCCCGGGCACAAAGAGGAAACAGGTCACCTGGCCAAGGGGGGAGGTGAGAAAAGACACCTCCAAGGAGGTACCCTGTGGGTCACATCTTAGAGACTGAGTGAGGTTTTGTCAGAAGAAGGCCTGAGCAAGTGTCCCCTGGCAGAGGGAGCTGTGTGACAGGCGAGCACAGTGCCATGCCAGAGGATGGGGGCGAGGCACGCACTGGGAGGAGCATGAGGAGGTGGGAGGAAGAGAAGGGACGGAAGTAGCAGAGCAGGGCAAATGGCTGGAAAAGGGCTTCCCAAGGCCACCGGAGCCCCTGCAGCCTTCCAAGGGCCAGTGGCGCTATCAGATCTGGGTTTTCCAAAGCTCCCTCCTTCCGTGGAAGGTGGCTGTCCCGGCTGAGGATACAGCGTCCCTGTCTCAGGATGACGTGCCTGGGAAAATCTGGTACGGGAGGGAACGGGTACTCGGTTCCAGGAAACATAGTGCCTGCCCGAGAGTGTGCATGGCTCCGTGTCTGTCTATAAATATACTGAGAGTCAGCACTCCCCGAGGGCATCTTGCTCATGCTCTGGGAGTTGCCTCTGCCCCTCCTCTGGCCTCCTGGCCAAGGGCAGACCTGGCCAGCACAGCCAGCAGCAGGTTTCATCACCAGCAGGCAGGACCCGGTGGAGCCAGGATGGTAGCCCCGTCTCAACACAAATCCCCTTAGGACCTCAGAGCAAGTGTTTGGCCAAAGGAGCAATCACAGTCCATATATCCCAAGCCAAGTGCACACTCACTCTCCTGTGGGGTAGGAAGGGGAGGCGTGTCTGCCACCTGACCCATAGCCCTGGCTCACAACCGCCCAGGTCAGGGGAAATGAGTAGAGATGGTGACTCTGTCCCTGTGCAAGTCCATGATCCTTCAGGCCATAGACGCAGAAGGACAGAGAGACAGACAGAGAAAGACAGAATAAAATTGTATACATGCCAGGCGCCATGGCGCACACCTGTGACCCCAGCAACTTAGAGGCTGAGGCAGGAGGATCACAGGTTCGTGGCCACTAGCAGCCTGTGTAACTTAGTGATACCCTGTCTCAAGATTAAAAATAAAAAGGGGGGGCTGAGGGTGCAGCTTAGTGGCGGAGCACTTGCTTAACATGTATGTGGCCCTGGGTTCAAACCCTGGTGCTGCAAACAGACACACACACACACACACACACACACACACACACACACACACACACGGTTGGACCCAAAAGACAAAACAAAACCGGAAATGAACATGAAAATGTGATCATCTGTTTCTATGATATGAGATGGTTGATATGATATGAGATGGAGGGACTTCTGAGTCCCTCCAGGTCAAACGATCAACCCAAGTTTTTATTAGTTGGAAGTTTTGAGAAGATTGTGTCACAATGTGCAGGAAAAAACATCCCAAGTTGTGACAAACAGGTGATCGGTTCTTCTACCGGGACAACACACCTGCCCAGCCCGTGGCAAATGTCCCGCAGGTTTTGACCCAAACCAGCAGGACCCTGGTGCCCCACCCTCCCTATTCACCTGATCTCACCCCGTGCAATGTTTTTCTTGCTTCCCAGGATGTAAAAAGTCCCCCCAGGGAAATGTTTTGCTGACGTGGTGGAGGTGAAACAAAAAAAACGCAGAAAGGCATCAAAATCAACAAGTTCGAAACCTGTTTTGAGCAGCAGAAAAAACATCTCGATAGGTGGGTGTATCGCATCAAATGGAGTGTATTTTGAAAATGACTGAAGTTTGAGTATATACAAATGAATACATAACTTTTTTATAAATAAGTTCCGGGCTTTTTCAGGTCCCCTTGCTATACATATGTATGTGCATAGGTACACACAGACAGACACTCGGTGGGTGTGCACAAAAACACCTGCTGGGCTCGCTCCCTCGGGTCCCAACATGGGTCCAAAGCCACAACAGACCCCGTTCCAATGCCTGCAGGAACCTCCCCCATTGCCCTGCTTATGAAGGAGAACTCCTCTTCAGGGACTCTTACAGCAATTTGCTTACTGAGTCTTGTCATGGACCCGCCCTCATCCCATAGACAAGATCTGTAAACTTGAAGCATGGAAAGCAGGTTATCACCGTCAAGATTCCAAGACAGTTATCATTTATGGAGGCTTCCACAAAGCACTGGGTATGTTTCAGCTACAATCCTACCTGGCCAGGTGATGGCGGGACCTGGGGGTCCCAGCTACCCCGGAGGCTGAAGTGGGAGAGTTGCTTGAGCCCAGGAGACCCAGGCCAGTCTGGAGGACACAGTGAGACCCTGTATCAAAGAAAAACAAAATAAAACAAAACAGACTGGGTTCAGCTGCCATCTTCTACAACTGTGTGGGTGGCGTGGCCAGCTGACAGGTGAGGAAACCGGAGCTCCCTAGGGTCGGAAGCACCCCACAGCAGTGTGCCAAACCAGGACCCCTGGAACTGGAGGCCCAATGTCTCTGCTCACAGCCCTGTAGGGGAGGCCCGTGGTTGAGGGTGGTGAGGATCAGTGTCTTCAGGTCCCCTGGAAGAATGGCCCACTAAGCTGCACCCCGAGTACCCTCTACAGCACCATTGATGAGGTTGCTCCGTGACGTATCTGGGCACCCAACTGCAGAGCGACGTTGCAGTAAGAGATGGGCTTGTGGGAGCACCTAGGGCTGACCAGGATGAGGGAGATTTGCTTGTAGAGTGTGGTCGTCACAAACCTGCTGTCTGCTGAGACAGAAAAGTTGCCCTGTGCCCATCCCCAGCGACAGCTACCCTGGTTTCTGTCTGCCCAACACATCCTCTTTTGCTCTGAAGCTCCCTGGGACGTTCGTTCCATGGTCCCCTCCCTCCATCAGGTGAAGAAGCGGGGCCTTGAGTAGCAGCCAGGGACACAGTGTTAAGAAGTGGTAGGGCTAAGATTCCAACCCAGGTTGGCTTCGGAGCTACCTGTCTCTCCCATTCCCGCACATCACGACCCTCTGGGCCCAGCCTGACGGGCTGAGAAACCTTCCGGGAAGAGCTGGCCCCATCCTTCTGGCTCTGCATTGCCAGGCCTCCCAGGGAGGTAAGGCTGGCCCGGGCAGATGCCCAGCAACCTGGGCTGGGGTGGAGCTCCGTGGCAGAGGAGCACTCGCCTACCATGTGCCTGGCTCTGGGTTCCGTCCCCAGCAACACACACACACACACACACACACACACACACACACACACACACAAATTCACAGTGCCATTCTGTGTGCCCACCTTGCTGGTGTGCATGTGGTTGGTGTGAGCAAGGCCTCGAGAAGTCAATCCGCTCTGGTGACCTGAGCTTCAAAAAGAAAAACAAAAACAAAAAACCAACCTGAAGACCTGTCAAACCAAGACAGGCCTGTTATTTTCGCCAGGTTTCTGCCTCAGGGAATCGGGGCTGGAGGAGGGCCGGAGGTAGCCTAAGGAGCCATTTAAGGATAGAACTGGAGCTATGGAATGCCAAGTCCTGTCTGTGTACCCTGAGGTAAGCTCCTTACCTTCTCTGAGGTTTCCTTTCTGATCTGCATCACAGAATAAAGGTTTGCTAAATAAAATAGCAAACTGTAAAGGGTTTTGCGCTCTGTCTTGAGTTATCACAGCTGCTACATGTGTGTGACTGCCTGGCCCACAGGAATCGCAGTGGGGCCTTCTTCTGTCATCTGACTGGACGACTCCTCTGGTTCCCTAAGACCTGGGATGAGTATCACCTCTTCCAGACTCTTGGAGCCCATTTTAGCTGGTCCCAGTGGCCACCTTCCCCCAGTCCAGGGCCCTTCTTCAGGGCTTGTCCCTGTGGTCATTGGCCAGTCCCTTCTGCTCCATAAGCCCTTGTTTGTACCCTCAATTGGAAAGGAAGCATTTGGTGGCCCCTTTGTAAGCATCTATGTAAAGAGAGGTCCTGGGCAGTGAGGAATGAAAAGAGGTCACTGAACGGCCTTGGCCAGCCTGGCCTGCTGCCCAGTTTGGGTTTGCTCTGCCCCGGATGGTCCCAGGCCCTGCGACTAGCCTCCCCCAGGTCCAGTGGAAATCATCTCGCAGACTCCTGTCTCCCACAGCATCCTTGGGGTGGCCCAGCATTGCCCCCTCGGGCAAGGAGGTCTGGACAGAGGCCACCCTGCTTCCTCCATTGCTCTGCAGTCCCACCCAGCAGGGGACCAAGGCCAGGAAGGCTGGCCTACTGGAGCCACCTTCTTGGTTTTGTCTGTTTTCTTCACTAGGGGTTCTTTTGCCACTTTGTGGCCTGCCCGCCAGCCAGAGGAACAGGTGGGGGCGTCCTCTGTCCTGCACCTTGCACTGATCTGAGAGGGGGAAGGGGGTCCAGGGATCCCCAGGCTGGGCTGCTTCCAGGGGCCATCCTGGCAGCCTCCACATATAGGTCCTCCCCAGTGCTGGGCCCTGGCAGAGCGATTCCTCTATCCTTGGAGCGTGTGTGTGTGTGTGTGTGTGTGTGTGTGTGTGTGTGTGTTCCTGGCCCCATCCTAGGAGCAGCAAACCAATCTCCGAGAACTTAGGGACCTTTTTGCCTGGCCCCTGCCCGGAAGCCAGGACATGGTCCTACTGGCCACCAACCTCAGTAGCACCCACCCCACACAGGTGGCCGTTACCGGCTCAGCTCACTCACACATGCATTCTCAACCATGTACACACCCACAGGAAACCAGGAGGGTAGAAAATGGTGACTCACTTTAAATAAACCAGCTCAACGATTTCAGACCTCTGGGGACCCCGGCCTTTTCTGGGCTGAGACACACCTTGCCTGGAGCAATACCTGTAGGGACAGACCGCTCCCAAGTCCCTACCGGGGCCCCGCAGGCCCTGAATGGAGGCCGCGCACCTTCTGCTGGTGACCGTGGGAAGACTCACCAGGTTGGATGACAGCCCGGAAGCTGGAGCCCAGAGGAGCCAGGAGTAGGGGCAGCTGTCTCCTTTCATTCCAGGGAATCACAGCCACTTGCCTCAGTTCATCCTCCCTAATGCAGGACTCAGAGCCCTGTCGTGAGGAAAGAGAGAAGAAGCTCAGAGAGTTCAAGCTAATCTTCTGGGCTCACACAGCGAGCAGAGAGCAGACCTGGCCTGGGCCTCCGTCCCTGCAGAGCCAGTGGGGAGGCAGAAGCGTCCATTGACATCACTGGGCTGCCAGGAGACCTCCAGGAGACCCCATCGGGGTCTTATCTTGTCAGTCAGCTGTCCTTCCCGGCCAGTGGACGATTTCTGTACCTGGCACCTGGAGGAAGTACCCTGTTGAGCAGATGCTCAACCAGAGACCCA